>PVHX01005486.1:5708-111577 GCA_004024805.1 Geosciurus inauris | reverse complement strand
CTTCTCCTCCAGTAGGTGGCGTTGTCCGTTGTTTGCTGGACTTTCCCAGCTGGTATCCTTGGTACTGGTCCCAGGCCAAGGTGAAACTCTGGGCCGCTGGTGGAGTCGCTGTTCCACCGTGGCCAAGGTTTGCTCCCAGGTGTTCACCTGCGCCCCCTGGTGTGTAGGAAGTTCTGCTGTGTTAGAAGGTGGTCCACAAGGAACAATAGCTGGGGTTCCGCTCAGGAGACAGTCAGTCCACAGAAGCAACTGCTAGCGATCTCTCGTGGTTGGGTGGGCACTGGGGCTAGGCACCCTGTGCAGAAGCAGGCCCAGCACGCCTGGGGTAAACTCCGGGCTGAAGCCCTGGGCCGGATCCCCCACCACAACTGCACTCCACCGGTTGGCGCCGAAGTCACTCCTCCTGGCTACCGCTGTCTCCCGGTGGCCCTGTGCTCACACACACGAGTGAGACTCTTGCGTGGGGCAGCAAGGTGCAGAGAGCTGCCAAAAAACTGGTTGGAAGATGGCACCCCGCTACTTCCAGTCTGTCTCGGAGAGCCTGAGCCCTGGGCCGAGGCCCGGGCTGCAACCGCGTTTCTCCGGCCGGCGCCGAAGCCACGCCTCCTGGCTACCGCTGCCTCCCGGTGATCCTGTGCTCACACATACACAAGCGAAATTCCTGCGTGGGATGTTGAGCCGCAGAATGATGCCAGGAAGCTGGCTGGAAAACGGCGCCTCCACCACTTCCAGCCCTGGTCCCTGAGAGCCTAGCGCAGAGTGGACTGGCTAGGCCGCCATCTTGGAACCGCCCCCTCTAAATTCTCTTTAGACCTCTTCGCTTGGTAGATGAGAGCATGAAGCTGCAGATGATCTTCACTTTCTGTCCAAAGTCACACTGCTAGTCCATGGTGATAAGAGGGACCCTGTTCTCCGGCCGGCTTTCCTCCTCCATAACCACGACATGGCCAGCGACAGCGTCTGCCCCTAGGACGTACTCTAGCTCTCTCCCGCCCTGTCAAGGAGCTGTGGCCTCAGTCCAGGTTTGTGACCTGTGCGTTGCTCTTCCTCACAAGGAGGCTCCTGCCTGCATGTTGCCTTTTCTGCACTAGCAACCAGCACCAGCTCACAGAAGTCTGAAGCATATTTACTTAACAGGTGAAGGAAGTTAGGCAGGTCTGTCAGATGGGTCAGTGTGTGGCTGAACATTGGACACCATGTCACGGTGCAGGCATTAGCTGTCCAAACTGCAGCGCGTCAGCACTGTCTTCTGCCGCCTGGCCTCACTATTTCTCTCGTTCTGAGTCTTCTCATACATATTCTGAGACTCTGTGATAATAGCAGTCAGACTTTAGCAAGCTGTAGTGCTAGCCCAAAAAGCAAAAGTGAATTCCACACTTGGAAATTGCTTAAGGAACTTTTAGCTCACTGAAGATACATGGATGATGAGAATGCGTGGAGATAGCAAATGTAAAAGAGAACAGTATCCAGCCTGCTAGTGCCTCTAATGGGCTGTCTGTCAAAGAGAAGGAATTTGGGCTAATCACTTGTCTCCCCTGTGTGTCTCAGGTCTTTCTCTATTTCTTATGTGAGCTTTAAAACCTATAGGTGACAACATGGATCTCTGGCTGAGAGGACAGACATCACAGAAAATCCACATAAAAAATAACCCTGGCAACACGAATATATTCTGAGTTTCCTCTTGAAAGTAACAGCATTTGTTTCCCGCATTCCATTTGGCATTATATTTACACTTGCAATTAACACATTATAATGTGCAATCGGTTGGAAAAGATAAGAAAGTCATTTTTTCCAAGCCCAACATATTAAATTTAACATTTTCTATCTAGTTTTTGCAGAGAGAGCAATTACTTATAACAATCTGCATCATGTCAAATTAATGGATCCTGCAGCATCTCCAGATAGGAGGGGGAACCCTGCAGGGAGAGTGGGGGTGCAGCAGGATGGGCAGCCCCCGCGGCTGCACTGTTCTCAGGACGACAGGAGCAGCACTGCATTTCTAGGAGGAAGGACTCGCTTTTCCTCCCGCCCATTCCTGCATACACAGGGTTGATTTTTTTCTTACCTAAACTCACATGGCCATATAGCTGAGCCTGGAGAAATGCCCCAGTAGGAAACAGGCTGAGTGTGAGCACAGCCCCGGGCCCCCGAGCACCTTGCTGGCTCTGCTGGGCTGTTTTCCCTAACTCTGACTTTCTTAACACCCTGGTCGCTTTGCTGTCCATCATTCCTAGGTTATGCCTTTGTTTTCCAGGTTTGAGCTCATTCTTTGTCACCTTCAGCCCCCGTGACTTCATCCAGTCTCTCTGAAAGAGACTGCATGAGTCTATGTATGTGAAACACCTCTTATTACTACGTCTGTGTCAAACCTCAGAGTCATGAGCACCAGCCACCCTCGGCTTTCCTGAAGTAGTCAGAAGCTCTTCTACTGAGACAGATTCGATCTCTGTGAACTCACAGCTTCAGCTCTAAGATATCACTAAGCTGACACGACAGGCGGAAATCCTACAGTCGGAGCCATTCGAGTTGAGGTTAAACGTCATCATTAGAGGGCTTTAGAAAACTGCTCACGGGGGAATGTGTAACGGCTCGCAGCCTCCAGAGATAACCCACTTCTCTGCTGTGGCTCCGACAGCCTGTTAAAAATTGGTGGCTTTATCTAAATCCTATTTCTACATTTACTTTATAGTCACACTAGGAGACATGATGTGCACACTACTGTAAGGTCTGAGATGAAAAAAATGACTCTTTACAATCAGACAGAAATGAGAGCTTGGGGGAGAGAAGAACTTCACCACAGAGGATGCCAAGTGGAGGAGCTGACTCAGATACTGCGCCCTAGATTTCCCAGGTCTCCTCACAGCCTCTCACACCACCAGGCTGGCTTTGTCCCTTGGCCTTCCACACAGCAGAGCCAAGACAAGCACTTCCTAGGGGAGGGGGGTGGGGGGGGTTCCAGTAGGTGGCCTGCCTTCGTGGTCCCTGCTTGTGTGTCAGATTGCAGGAAAGGAAACAGGTCTGACTCCAGCTGCCACCGCTTCCACCACAGGGTGACAAGGCTCAGCCCCTGCAACCAGCATGCTGGGACTGTGGACGCCATCCTAGTGGAGTGTCCGTACCAAGGGCACGCCTCTGGGGGACCTAGCAGTATTGCCGGGTTTAAGGACCCAGTTGAGTCATTAACCAACCACTTGGCAGCAACCACTTGGTTCCTGGAGTTTCTCTTGGTTAGCATCGTCCTTTAACCTGTGATTTCAACTGACCTACACACGTGCGCTCATTCTTAGGAGCTGCTGAGTGCTCACGCACAGCCTTCAGGCAGAGAAGAAAGCCCTCCACTGTGTCTACAGCGGGCATCTCCCCCCAGCGCCCCTTCCCACCAGCCTTCCTTCAAAACATGGTTCCTGACTTCTGGGACCTCACAGCACGGGAGGGTAGACAAGTCCCTTAGACAAGAGCAGGATAACACTCCAAAGAATAAATGCCTGGTGATGCTTGGAGGAAGCACAGCCTGGTTATTCTTACACAAGCCCAAGAGTTATTTGCCAGGTGGGTAAGACACAAGGTGGGATTATTTTAATTTTCAAATGGGATTTTCAGCCCTATATTCCTCCCTAGCATTACCTCATGTGTAACTTGTGTCCTGTGAAATCACACGGCTTGCTTTGCTTGCTGTGTTTCCTATAAAACATCCAAAGTACAGTTTCCCCTTTAGCCAAGTAAGTCTCACTGTACGCACGGAATACATTCTATCAATAACATCTATAAACGTAGTCATCATAACTTCTGTACACAGTTTTCCCTCCCCAACTTCTGTGGTCCTTGGAAAGTGCACCATTACATATGCTGGCAGCAGGGAATTTGTTATGGTTTCTCCTTCTATTTTTTTAAATTTATTTATTCTACTTAGGTATATATGATATCAGAATGCATTTTGATTCATTGTACACAGATGGAGGAGCTCCAATCATGCAATCAGTTATCATGCGGTACTTATGAGACAGTGCGGGTCCTCTCCTTCTAGGAAAGACTTGGACTCTGGATCAAGTTCCTGGAACAGTTTCCATTTTATTAATAAGATAAATTGCTTAATCTCTGATCTTCCATTTTTTCTTTATAGAAATTAGTGGTGACAGTAGCTCCTTGAAATAAACATTTGATTTATTTAACCAATGATCATTATTGAACCTGACCTTTGTCCACTCAGCATTCCAGATTCTGAGGATGTTGCCTCCTTCATTAATGAATTCAAATAAACAAGAAGGAAAATACAGTGTGAAAGATTTCCAGTTTCAACTCCAGCATGTAAAGCACTTGGAAGTTATCCCTCTGTCCTTACAAACATGAAGAAACTGAACAAAGTGAAAATCAATGATTTTATTGACCCCCCCAGAGAACTGAGGTGCCAGAGCAATATGCCACCCCCAATTCTAGAGAAAAAGATGCACACAGAGAGTCACCACTGAGACTTTCCTGGAACCAAAGCTGCTGGAGCCATAAGTCATCCCTGAATAATCATTTTTACATGTCTCTTGAATCAGCTGGATGCTCAATATGAAAGCATGACATCACAACCCTTGAGACGACACCATTGGATGCAGGGTTGCAGCCAATGGGATGCAGCCGACGTGGGATGCAGCCACGCTTCCATGGGCTTTACCTGCAGCATCCCAAAGTTCTCATGGTGATGATCTGAAGAGCACACTCATGGCTCTGGCAGGAAGGGAAGGGTAACCACTGTGAAATACTCCCAGCATGGTTTCCACAACACCAGCCTGCTCTCTGGGGGGAAAGAGCCTTATCCAGCATCTGCAAAGGAACTCTTCCCATCCCAACATCCCCTAGCCTTCTTTGTCACCTAATAGGACAAAAAAAAAAAAAAAAAATATACCAGAAGGAAAGAGAACTAAGCTGAAGATATACTTGAATAATGGCAGAGAACTTTCCAAAATCAAACCACAGTCTCTGGAAACTCAAAGAATGCAAAACAGGATAAATAACATAAACAAACAAATAAAACCTAAGCATACAGCCAGGCGCGGTGGCGCACGCCTGTAATCCCTGCACTTAGGGAAGCTGAGACAGGAGAATCGTGAGTTCAAAGCCAGCCTCAGCAACGGCGAGGCGCTAAGCAACTCAGTGAGACCCTGTCTCTACATAAAACACAAAATAGGGCTGGAGATGTGGCTCAGTGGTTGAGTGCCCCTGAGTTCAATCCCTAGTACCAACAAACAAACAAACAAAAACCCCCTAAGCATGTAGTTTCCACTTTCAGAATCCCAAAGACAAAGTGAAAATCTTGAAAGAAGTCAGAATGGAGGAGCATGTTACCTACACAGGAACAAGGATAAGAATTACAGCAGACTTCTCATCAGAAACCAGTGCAAGCAAAAAGATAATGGAAAGAAGCGCTTAAAAGATTGAAAGGGAAAACCACCAACTTAAAATTCTATATTCACTGAAATGTTTCTTCAAACATGAAGATGAGATAAGAGTTTCTACAGGTGAGCAAAAACTGAGGGAAATAATCCCTGTTCTGAAATAAATTGTAAGAGTTCTTTAGACAGGAAGAAAATGGTATAGGGTACAAATTTGGGTCTCCATAAAGAGAAAAGAAAGTAAAATAAAATCATTTACTCTTTAATTTACATAAAATATATTAGTCTGTTTGTAGCATTAATAATTATGTAGTGGATGATTATAGATTAATGAAATGAATGATAGCAGTATCAGAAGGAATGAGAGGAGAGAATTGAGAATATTCTGCTATCCACCTGTACAACATGAGGAGCAGCATAGTATTATTTTAAGTAGGATACTTGACTATTAAAAATTACATTGTATCTTCTAAGACAACCACTACTAAGATTAAAAGTAGATGAGCAAACATAATTTATATGCTAAGGGAGGAAAGAAAATAGAATCATATGAAATGCTAAATTAAAAGTTAAAAGGAAGAAAAAGATGGGGAATAAAATACAGAACAAAAGGAAAAATTTAAAGTTTAAAATATGGTAGATATCAATTCACCTATATCAATAATTGATTTAACGTGAATTATCTATACCAATTAACAGACAGCAATAATCAAAAAGGATTTTAAAAAGTAATACCAACTAGGGGCTGGGATTGTAGCTCAGGGGTAGAGCACTTGCCTCGCATGCATGAGGCACTGGGTTCGATCCTCAGCACCACATAAAAATAAATAAATAAAGATATTGTATCCATCTACAACTAAAAAAATATTTAAAAAAAAAAAGTAATACCAACTAAATGTTGTCTACAAGAACCCCATTTCAAATACAACACAGGCTAAAAATAAAAGAACAGAAATACCCATGCCATGCTAACACAAACAAAAGAAAGTTAGGGTAGCGATAGGAACTTCAGACAATGCAGATTTCAGAACAAAGAGAATTATCAGGGATGAATAACTGTGAGTCAGTGAAGACATTGTGGGGAGCCAGAGCTCCCACACCCACCAGCAGTGAAGAGTTTACATAGCTCTGAATGGACCCCATGTTAAGAACCTGAGCTTCACTCTTGCTTCTCAGCAACTATCCCCCACCCTCCATCAGAGCAAAATCAAAGGAAGCTAGCTAAAGGTTGAAATGAGGTCCGGAATCTCACAACAAAATACAATAGTGTCCAAGTTTCAGTTGGAAATTATTCATCACACTGAGAACCAGCATCATTTCAAACCATAGACAAAAAGAAAAGCAATAATGCCAACCAACATGACAGATTGTTGAAATTTTGTGAGATTTTAAAACAATGTTAAAAAATATTTCGAAGAACAATCACAATCATTCTTGAAACAAAAAGAAAGCTAAACAAATAAATAAAAAGCTCCAGCAAAGAAATAGAAGACATAAGTATGAGCTAAATAGAAATTTTAGAACTGAAAACCACAATAACAAAATCAAAAAGCTCAGTGGATGGGCTCAACAAAAGGATTAGAGGGAAAAAAGGGAGAATCACTGAACTGTAAGGTAGAACAACAGAAATCATATAATTTTAACAACAGGTGTAGAAAATAGACTAAAAAATATAAACAGAGCCTCAGGGGTCTGTGCAACTATAGCAAATATTTGATGTTTATCAGAGTCCTGAAAAGACAGGGAGTAGTAGGTGGGGTTGAAAAAAGCACTTAACGGGGCTGGAACTGTGGCTCAGTGGTAGAGCGCCTGCCTCACATGTGGGAGGCACTAGGTTCGATCCTCAGCACCACATACAAATAAATAAATAAAATAAAGATATTCTGTCCATCTACAACTAAAAAAATATTAAAAAAAAAAAGAAAAAGCACTTAACAAATTTAGCAAGTCACATAAATCTACAGATTCAGGAAGTTAAATAAACCTCCAAATCTATATTGACACACATCACAATTAAACTTCTGAAAACTAAAAACATACACAACAACAACAACAAAAAAAACCAAAATACTAGAGAAAATGATATTTTTATCTATAGGAAAAAAGCTAATTAGAATAACACTAGTTTTTCATAAAAATCTTGAAATCCAATAGAAGAATTTTTTCAGCTGCTGAAAGAAAAGAACTGCCAACCCAGACTATTTCACATGTAAAAATATCCTTCAGGAATTAAGGGAAATCAAGACATTCTCAGATATAAGAAAACTAAGAGAAGTTCCCACCAGCACATCTATATTATGAAGAATGGCTAAAGAGAGTATTCTAAAAAGAAAAAAAAAAAACAATAAAAAAAAGAAAGAACATTAGAAGACTAGAAAAGAGAAAAAAACAAGATAAGCAAAACTCTGGGTAAGTACCATAGGTTTTCCTTCCTCTTGAATTTTTAAAATAATGCATGATGGTTGTAGAAAAAATTATAACACTCTCCAATATGGTTGTAGAGGCATGTAGAAGAAATATGTAACACAGTTATGGGTGAATAAAGGGATATAACAATGGGTTTCACTGATACTGGTAAAATGACAATTCCATAGTACTGAGGTAAGTATATATATATAATGCAGCATCTAAAATAACCACTAAAAACCTGTACAAATAGATACATGTGGATATGCCGTAAGTAAAATGGAATTCAAAAAAATGCTCATGTTATTCACAGAGGGACAAGAAAATAAAAACAGAAAAATGAAAAACAGAACAAATAGAACAATAAAAAGACAGAAAAGTTGTAACACATAAATAATTACCTTAAAAGAGTCAAAGTAACCCATATTTTGATATTTCAAAGGAAAAAGAATTTGGTAGAGTAGATTAAAAAAAAAAATGACCCAACTATATACTGTCTACAAGAAACTCACTTCAGATACAAAAGTATAGACATACTGAAAGTATGAATGGTAAAAGGTGTTCTGTGAAAACAGTAACCAGAGGAAATAACAATGGTTAAATTAACAGTAAGTAGAATAGAATTCAGAGCAAAAGCAAATTAGCAGAGACAGATCATACAATGATAAACGGTCAACCCACCCAGGGACATGGTGATTTTAATTGCATGTGCATTGAACAACAGAGTTTCAGGATGAATGAGGCCCAAACTAGCAGAACAGAAAGGAGAGATCAACAAATTCACAATTACAGTCAGAGACTTCAATAACTTTCACCCAACAGTTGGCAGAACTAGACAGAAGATCAGCAAGGTTCTAAAAGAACTCACCATGGCACAGAACTACAGGACTAAGCAACATTAGTGGGATATGCTACCCAGATACAGCAGGATGTAGCTTTTCAAGTGCCCACAAAATACACATCAAGTTAGATTATATGCTGGGACATGAAATAAGCCTCACAAAAATTAGAATTAAAATAGAGTCTGTTCCTGATCACAGTGACATTAAACAAGGGGTGGGGGGGAAGATAACAGGAAAATAATTGAGAACTAAACAACATACTCCTAACCAATTCATGGGTGGAAAATAAGTGACAGAAAATTTTAAAATGCACTAAATGAAGAAAGGTGATAACAGAACAAAGCAAAATTCGTGGAACACAACAGAGGCAAGGCCAAAAGAAAACTTTCTATCACAGTCATAACAAGGAAAAGTCTTAATAACATAATTTTGCCATCTAAAGAACCTATACAAATAAGAGCAAAATAAACCCAGAAGTAGACAATAATAGTTGTAAGAGCAGAAAACAATGCAACAGGAAACAAGAAAACTATAATGAAAATACTCACAAGGCTGGCAAGGCTGCAGAGCAGCAGGTCCTCTGGGTATGGCCAGCTGGACTACATAGTAGTACACCACACTGGAGGACAGTGCTTACCAGGCTAAGCACCATCTGCTCATAGGCCCAGTGATGGCCTTCCCAGGCATTTATCCAGCTGATTAAAAAACGCATGTCTTCCCCAAAACCTGCACATGATGTCCATAGCAAATGTTCATTCCTAATCACCAAGACCTGAAAGCAACCAAGATGCCCTTCAACCAGCAATCAATAAATAAACTGTGGCACATCCATGCTTTGGGTATTTTTCACTGATCCAAAGAAATGAGGGCCTGGTGTGGTGGCACACAACTGTAATCCCAGCACCTTGGGATGCTGAGGCAGGAGGATCCTAAGTTTGAGGACACTCAGCAATTTAGTGACACTTTCAAAATAAAAAAATAAAAATAAAAAGGGCTGGGGGTATAGCTCAATGGTAAAGTGCCCCTAAGTTCAGTCCCCAGTACCAGAAAAGAAAGGAAGGAAGGAAGAGAGAAAGAAGGAAGAAAGGAAGGAATGAGTGAATGAACCAAGTCTCAAGCTGGAACAGACATGGGTGAATTTTGAATGCACATTCCTGAGTGACAGACGCCAGTGTGAGGCTCTGTGTCTTACGATCCCATGTGCATGGCATCTGGAAAGACAAAATCTCTGGCAATGTCGAAGGCTGATTGAGTCAGTCCAGGAAAGGTGAAGCACAGGGCAGTTTTTAAGGCGGTGAAACAATTCTTTATGCTAACATCATCATGGACACATAGTAATACGCATTTGTCAAAACCCAGAGACAGTGCACAGAGGGAAGTAATATTCAAATTAAATCTGTGAATGAGATTAGCTTTCCCAGGATGGGCTGCAGACCTTGAGCTGATGGTCTAACTCTATTGTAGACATATGAATCCACTTCCTGAAGGAGTTGAGGGAAGGTGTGGACTTAGGTCACTCTGGAAATGGGTGAAGTTGGTAAAACTGAAGCAAAGCAGCTACACACTGGCACTGCAGCTGACAAGCTATTCCTCTGAAGGAGGGGCTCACAATTCTGTGACTATAATCCATGCATCTGGAGCTGAGCCTTTAAGCAAGCAGGAGTCAGCTTTCTCACTGTTGCAGTGAGAGGTCACGTGTAGGCAAAATGGGTGCCAAAATCCACGTGATGTGGGCGGGAGTTGGGGACATCACTGTGGGTCATGTTCAGCGTGATCCAGATGGAAGTGGCTCCATGTAGAACGCATGTGTTGGGATAAGCACCTCATGTGATGCGCTGCCATGTGAGAGGGTCTCAAAGAAGTCCAGGAAGCCCAGGGTGGTCCTAACCAGAACTTAGGCTCAGGCTTTCCTTAACTTACAAATTTTACTATGATTTTTACAAAATTAGGACATAGTTTTTCAAAAGTCAGAATTGAAAGGACATTTGAATAATTCCAAACTCCAAATCATAGAATACTTGTAAATAAATTCTGCATTAATGCATTTATGTCCACATAGTTCTAAGAGGTAGGTGAGCAAATGCAGCCATTTCCTCTTAACACAGGAGTCCCTTCCAGGAAACCCTATGTCTGCACAGAACCAGGAATCAGTTTCTCACTGTACTGTATGCAAATCATATAAGACAAAAACGTCCTACCAATTTCCTTGGAGGCAGCCAAAACTTAGCAAAACACCCACACATAAATAACAACTCAAGTTGGAATGTGAAATGCTAAAAAAAAAATACTGTATGTTAACCATCCACATGATGGTAACTTTGTGTGCAGCAGAAGATCTGTGGTTACAGTAGAACGTCTGAGATGCTCAGTATCATTGCTCACAGTGTGTTTTTAACAATATCCACAAGTGGTTTCTACATTCTACCAGTTACATTTGGAATGTAATTTGAGGACTTTTGCTGCACATTATTTTGCATACACACACACACACACACACACACACACACACATATGTATATATACACACACACACATATAAATATATATATATTTTGTTGTTGTTGTTTTGTTTTGTTTTGTTTTCTTGTTTGCCCCCTTGATATGGTGTCCCAGGCTCAGCCAGTCAGAGCCCTTTGGGTTGTCTCCTATTTCCAGCATGATAAGGGGTTCCAGTCTCATCTTTTTCTTCCCCTGCTCCAATCCTAGATTCAGCCATCTCTCCAGGAAGCCCTGGTCCTTTTAGGGGGAGAATGGTACATAGAAGCCATGATCAGGGTGCTCTGTGTACTCCTTGCTAGTGAGGCGTTGCTGCTCTGGTGCCCTCTCCGGGTCACAGCAATGCCTGCAATTCCAGCCCCACACAGGACTTATTCTAGCATTCGGCCCACGGACACAACCACCTTCTCTGGCGGTGGAAACCCTGGCTCCCAGAGTCCTCCCATGTTCACTTACACCTGTGGCAATCTGCCAGCACTGCATCTGCACATGCACTCCCTCTCCCCTGGGGGCTCTGGTCCCACAGGGGAGTGAGGACACTGGTAAGAGTAAAAGAGCAGAGTGTGAAGGAGGCAGAGTTAGACACCTTAAAATAACAAAGAGAATCTCCCAAATTGCCCCCCAAAACAGAGTTGAAATTAAGGGGGGGCTGAGTTGGAGAAAATGAGGCTCCTGGTCTCCTTGAACCTGTGCCCTGTCGGGACTGGGCCTTGATAGATTTTTTTCCCAGTCAAGGCATTTCTGCAGCTCGGCTTGGTGTTCTGAGTTTACCCACAGAAGTGAATATTGCTCTGCTGTTCATTGTCATGTAAAATAGATGCCCAATTATAAAAAAATAATAATCCAGGGGATTTGCATCTGTGTCATTGAGGCTCATCCTATTAATCCATCCTGACAGCTCTCTGGTTCCCTTAGCAAATAAATCTCTCCCTTAAAAAGTGGTAAAAACTGATCCTACTTATGTCCCACTTTTGTCTTCAGTGGAAAAGCGCACTTTTGAGAGGCCCCAGCTTCCTGTTTCTCAGCATAGACCCAATGTGTCCTGCCAAATGGAGGCTTTAGGCAGCGCCCTACATTAGAAAATGCAGGACGAACCAGGGATCAGCAGACCTGACTCGACGTATCTCCTAAGATGTGGGCCAAAATGAAAAATGCTGTGGGCTGCTGACCAGAAATGCTCTTCCTGTTGGGTGAGGAGCTAAGTGCAAAAGGAATAATTAGAGATGATTTAGTCCCTAAATCTCCTGATGTGAACTTCAGAAGAGATGAGAGAACAGAAACTGCAGATATTTCCACCCAACCCATCCAGGAATTGTGGAGGGCAAAGGAGCATAGACGTGCTGCCTTTTGTACAAATATCTGAGTTCCAAAAGAGAGTAAGTCCAGTGTTTTCCCATTGACACAGATAAAAACATCTAGAGGCACAACAGCCTTATTTTAAAAAGATATTCCATGAACAATGGCTCCTGTCACTTTTAGAGAGGATGAAGCAGGGAAATTTAAGCTAATTATGATTCTTCTTCTAACTTGTTCATTGAAGTGTGATGCACATAGAACACAGGCAGGTGTCTGATGGAGGTCTAACCTTGGGAAATGTGCTCATTTACAAAACCAGCATTAACCCAGCAAACATTTAATTTGCTTCTCTGGCCTTTGCCTAGAGCTTTCTGTCCCCTCTTGTCATTACTCACCCTAGTGTGTTTGACATACCAGGAACTATTCTCAACAAAAGCAGAGACTACACATGCACACTTGTTTTTAAAAACAAAAACACAGCAAAGCAATGTGGGGTCATCAGTGTCTACTAGGGCTGCGCCCTGGACAGGAGGCTCTGATTTCCCAGGGGAGATCTTCATTACCGAGAAGCCCGTCTCAGCAAGAGGCTGGGCTATTTCAGTTGCATCTGCCGTCTCTCCTGGCAGGAACCACCATGCTCCAATTATTTGCAAAATACCACTTGCCTGAAACTCTGGTTTCTGATAATGGACACGTTCACCTTAGCCAAGTTCAAGGAGCATATACACAGAAACCCTTGTGAAACCGTCACCTCCTGGCTGCACCTGCTTGTAACCCATGTCCACACTTCACCAAGCCTGGTAGGGCTGAAGATTCCCCAGGCACAGAACTAGAGAGCAAATGCAAATGAGACTGGGCACATTGCCTGTAGCAGAACCACTCATCACTCCTGCAAGGCAAACCTGCGCCTACCATCCAAACAGAGCTAGAGATCCACAGGACAAAGGGGTGTTCGAGTGGGAGCCAATCCTCATAGGAACTGCAGGCTGGCACACGGGGCTCCTGACCAGGCAACTGAGATGTGCAGGCTCCGGTCACATGACAGCATCCTTCCAGAGGAATCTGACAATGGACAGCTGCCATGCACATTTTCTCTGTAGAACATTCGAAGTTTAATTTTTGGCTCAACCTAGTGAGGTGTCACCAAAGCACAAAGTCCAAGTGTGATAATTCTGAGCTGGGCACCACAGATTCTAAAATGTCATATTTTATATATTTTAATAGCCCAGCACAAATATTTTTAACAATAAGATGCCTACCTTCCCATAGCACAAGGAGCCTTCTTTTGTGGCATTAAGTGGGCAACAAAATTGGTGTTGATTAAAATTAATACTCAGGGTCCTTCCTGAGTTTTTGTAACTGGAATCTTGTCCCCTGGGCTGCACAGATCCCAGAGGAAGGAGCAGCAGCAGCCCTGTAGGGGGACTGTGCTGAGCAAGCCGTCTTGGATTTTACATCTTGCATTTCATCCGCGCTTCCCATCTGTGTTCCTTCAGTACAAATCACAAGCCTGGCTCTGGACTGGGATGTAAATACCCTGCAACAGCTTCTTAACTGGGCATGTCCTCCCTGTCTCTAGGGAAGTTCTGCCCCACCCCTCCAAATTCATATGCCGAAGCCCCAACCCCAGGACCTCAGAAGGGGACTGTGTTAGGGGCCAGAGTCTTTGAACAGCGGTGATGATAAAATGCTGCTGCTGGGTGGTCCCGACTCCAGCTGAGTGGTGTCCTCATAAGATAAGCAACACGAACCATAGACACCAGGAGGGACTTTGCACGAGGGAAGACTGTGCAAGCTGGTGGGGAGAAACCAAAGTGGCCCACACCTTGATCTCGTACTTCCAGCCTCCAGTGTTGCACGAAAATGTCTGTGGTTGAAGCCCTCCAGGGCGTGGTGCTGGTCACAGCAGCACCAGCCTCTCCTGCACTGGGATTTCACAAGGCCTGCCCGTTACCCCCGAAAGCTCTCCCAACAAATCTGAGCCTTTTCTCCCACAACCTCTTCGAGAATAAATTCCAGCTCCCAGGTGCACAGAACACTCACGGCAAGGACTCGCTGCCAGGTGTCCACCAATCAGCTTCCCTCTCGCCCTTCCTTCCTCTGCCCCCGTCGCTTGTCACTTCTGCTGCCACCTCTCACACTCCTACTCCTCCCACTGTCCTCTTTGTGGTTGAACGTTTTACTTTGGTTGTGATGGTTCACCAGATTTGTCTAGAATAATTTGAGAGTTTTTCACATTGTGCACCTTTTGGGAAAGGGTATTTTTCATGGATTCATGAATAGCATTAACTGATGTTGTTCATGGTTTTGGTTCCCAGGGCAAAATGTAATGACACAAATGCCCTGTGCTCTGCTCTTTCAATTTCCAGAGGCTGTTGCTGTGCTGAAATGCAGCCCTTTCCTCCCCAAGCTGAGGACAGCCTCTGCCCAGGACGAGCCCAGGTCCATCCCGCTGCTTCCCCTGAGCAGCCTATAGGGGTCCCCAGCAGAGCCCTCCCCCTCCACCCACAGTCTTCCACCTTTTCTGGAAGGGCCATGCTGCCTTCTCCCCAACACATGTGACCCTCATTCAGGTGTCATGCATTTAACCCCACAGACCCTGCAACATAATCATGTCCATCCAGAGTTAGACCAAACCATCTCGACTTTCCCAAATATGCACGCCAGAATGGCAGCCCAGGGGCACACCAGGTTAAACCTCAGGAAGATCCATCTGTTCCCTTGTGGATCTGCCACCCTCTTCTTCAACAGTGCCAATGGGCTCCTAAAGAATGGGGGGTAGGGGAGATTTCTTTTGAATTAAGAGGAAAATTTGTCTTCTCCTCTAAAATCAAACACAGCATTTCTGATCAGGTGGCTTCTCTCCTTTCCATCACAAAACAGCTAAGAAAGCTAAAAACAGCCAAGGCACCTGCCTGCTTCCAAAGCCTGCCTAGAACACAAGACTCTTAGCAGGTGTGATGAGATAATAGTCATCCTTGAAAACAATTATGTTTCTGGGCATCACTTTTTATATCAGAGGGGAGAAAGAACTCTCCTGGCTGAGATTTGCAAGGGGAAGCAGCCTAGCTATCTCTTTCCATAATGCTTTGAATAATTAAGACATATAAGATAACTACACTAACATTTCTTCAAGCCCCTAGCCACCAATAGTATAAAGAAATGATGTTTTTTTTTGAGATCCTCAAAGGACTTTAAAATTTGGAAGAAAAATATTCCTAAGAAGTAACTTTAGAGCTGATACATAGTGAAACTTTAGATGTCATTACTGAGCTAAGATCTGTCTTTCCAGATGAAGGTAGCCAAGCTCACCCAGGATGGTTAGCAAGAGCCAGCACCAATCCACCTGTTTGTCGCATGAAGCGGTGGAGACACTGCAGAGGCAGATTGGGTGGGGGCCCTGGAGCCCATCTGCCAAGTCCTCATCAGGCACAGACACCCATGAACTCTGTGACTGTGGCCGAGCTCTTTTCCTCCTCTGTGAAATGGGCATGTTAACAGCACTGACTTCACTAGTGGTAATAACTGTAAAGGTACCTGGCACAAATTTTAGTGCCATTTTTGTTGATTTAACCAAATAAATTAAAGCATACTGCTTCTACAGGTGTGACTGTTTAGGCACCTCCTAGAATTGGACTCGTACAGTCATTGTCCTAAGCCTGGCTTCTTTCATTTAGCATGACCTCCTCCAGTTTCATCCATGCTGGGACATTTCCCAAAGTACCTAAAATAGTCCAACTCAGAAACGGAGAGTGGAATGGCAATCACTAGAAGCCAGGAGCAGGGGATGTGGGTAGCCATTGCTCAGGGGTATGAAGTGTCAGCAATGCTGGGTGAGTAAGTTCCAGAGATCCATTTCTCAGCCCAGCACCTGCAGCTGACTATCTCACTGTGCACTTTAAGACACATCGGAAGTACGCTCTCGTGTTATGGGTTCTTACCACATGTGACCACCACCAAGGGACACAGGAAACTTTTGTGGGTAGTGGATATGTGTAGTATCTTGATAGTGGTGATGGTGTGATGAGTGTATGTATATGGCCAAAATCATCAAAACGTGTACACTAAATATGTGTAATTTTTACATATCAATTGTACCTTAATAAAGCTTAAAATATACAGCAATAGCACACATGGAAAGAAAGTGTCAGTGATATTAAGAAGCACTGGATTCTTTTTTGGTCATCTGTAGAATGAGGAATTTAAACTAGAAAAATTGACAGTTTCTTGTTCATCAAAAGAAGCTATGCCAATGGCTCTAATGGATGGGGTCATAACCACATTTAAGTGGCATGTCTAAAAGATTGTGGGAGGTTAGTCAGCTCACACACCTTCCAAGAGTATAAGACTTGGACGGAGAGCTGAGAACTAATAAAACACAAATGGATATAGAAAAGACATTAATGTCGTTATTCATTTCTTCCTGGCCTTTTGGAAAAATTCCATGAATAAAAAAAGAAAGAGTTGTGGCAGAAGCAACTCTAACTGCCTTATTGAGCACCAAATGTCTTTGCCATCAATCAAGATGGCACAGGCTCATCCAGAGTCTGATGGATGGAGTCTTCCTTGTAGTAACTTTTGCACTTGGAGAAAGAGAATATCCTGCGTTAGCTTTTATCCCTGTGTTCAATCATAGCTCATCTAAACATGTAGACATGTGCTTTGGATGGACAGGGAGGGGTGGGGGAAGGGAAGAACTAAGTTGACCCATTACATATTCAGAAACTTCAACCTCAACGAAACAGGGAAGATGCATCTGTGTTTCGTGTAGCATTTCCTTTGGCACCAAGTTAGGAAGCACTCTGGGATTTCAGGATATGCAGCCCTTCCCCTTCCTGTACTTATAATCACACATGCAAACATGACCTAGGCTATGTGCTAGGATCCGAGGGAAGAAGCGTGAGATTCCAGACCATGTTGAAATTTCAAAAGACCCATTTGTCATCAATTCCCTCTCAACTAAAAGCTCTGGTTCATAAAGACAAGGGCATATTGACCTTTTATTTCAAGGACTATTCACATTTCTCCAAGAAATAAGACCATCAAAGTGAAGGCCACACCCAGCGTGGAGGAGCAGTCAGGCGAGGGTGCTCTCTGGGCACCTTTATCTCTTCCCGTTTGCCCCTTCCGTGGGAAAGTGGTTTAGGGCTCTAGAGTCACACAGGGAAGAGGTAACTGAACGTCCACCACGTGGAACCCACACTTCCGTTTCTCCTGGTGTTTAGCAATGGCAGACCGCTTTTGATATAAAAAACAAAAAAGACCTGGATTTCCTACTTAGAAGCCCCCCTATGTCATCACTAAATGAAAAGTAAGTATCACTGCCTTGAAAATGAAAGGCTACTAAAGAAAAAGGCAGACAACTTAAGTGCACATTACGAAGTGGCAGAGCCCGAGGAGACAACGGCTCTTGGGCTCCAACTACCGCCTATTCTGGGAAAAAGCCTGGAGCCCACAAAAGAGCAAGGGTTGGCGGGGGCTGCGAGGAGCGCGGGTGGGTGAAGCTCGGGGGACCTGGGGGCAGTGTGACTCTTCTGTCCCATAGGCTCGTGTGCACACATCATCACGCATCTGTCCAAACCCACCGCCCGTGCGATGCCGAGGGAACCCCAGCACGGGCTGGACTGGGATGAACAGGAGCTCAGCGTGGGCGCCCCCGAGGGCTTCACAGGCACCACGCGGTGGGGGTGTCCAGGGAGAGAGGCTCCCAGTGGGCAGAAAGGGGAAGGGAACTCTGTTTTCTGCTCAATTGTTCTGTGAATTAAAACTTTCCTAAAAAATGAAATCTATTAAATATTTTCAGTGACTGCCATGCCAGTTAACTCGAGCTTCCATAGAGATGACTAGAACACTCCTCAGTTAAGCTGCTTGGGGTCCAGTTTTAACCAGCTCGCATTGTAAAGTCCCTCCTTTGTCTGTGGCCTAAGCCCTCCCTAAGGCTACTGTTATCTAGAAAGTCTACTGTGTTTCATTGTTAAAGTGCTTTCCTTAACATATTGCCTCTGGTTTAACACAGGCCAAGGAATGTCTTCAGCAGTGGGCGTATCCTGTGCTCAACCAGGTTGGAGATGAGATGGAAGCCGGAAAGGAAATCAATCCCTGCACAACCAGGGCAGCTGCGAGGGAGGGTGGACCAGCGCAGGGGAAGGACTGGAAGGCACAACTAGCCTTGGTCCAGGGAGCAGGAGGAGGCAGCCAACGCCAGCTCATGCGTGTAGAGTATGAATAGGGTGTTTTCCTTCAGCAGACTCCGAATGACGGCTACTTAAGGCGACCAGAGATTTTGCTTGGCGGGGTGCTGAGCAAGGAGCACCCGGTCCTCACAGGCACCTGCTTCAGTGCCCGTGGAGGCCTCTTGAGTTGTTTGGTTTTAAATCTCAAGTTTAAGCTTCAAGTCCAACTTTAATTAAACCTATTGAAGAGCAAAAGAAAATAAGCTTTAAAGGTCTTCGGTTTGGCTCATAAAATCTCAGCACAACAAACCAGGAAATATTCAATTATTCCCAAGACGCCATAAACATTTTATGGCTCAGTCCTATTATTCCTTTTAAGTCTCTCTGCGGCAGGATGCCTGGTCTGCGTCGTGCATGCCTCTCTTCCTCTCTCCTTCATAGGATCTTTTTTATGGACTTGAAAGATGAGTTTGCTTTTCAATTTACACCCTCTCCCTTCAGTGCTTGTGGGGAGGCGAGAAAAACTCCCAGCTGCAGCCACCAACAGCTGCATTATGTCACCAGGACCATCTCCAAAGACACCAGCAGCTCGAGGATTCCCTGAGAGGTACACACGGTGATGGAGGGACTCAGGTCTGCCAGATGGACACAGACAGTGGCACCCAGGCAGCCAGAAGCGACACTCGAGAGGAGCATTCCTCTATGCAGGGAGTGAGCTCCTCCATCTCCCGACCCTAGCACCCTGCCAGCAGCTCCCGGAGCCTGGGCTGACCATCCACAGCCAGCAAGTAGGAAATCCAGCTGAACATCAAGGAAGGAGAGCAAATCAACTTGCTGCTGAGTCAGCCTGACCTTGGGTCTCAGCTCGAATGGCCAAGTTTCTGCTTGGATCTTAAACAGAAGCAGCTGGGTGGTATTTGCCACTGTACATTCACCATCTCATTTGACCTCACAACAAACCCAGAGCGTGGCTAAGCTATGATGCCCATTCTCCAGAGGGAGAAACAGAGACACAGAGGGGCTAAGACATCAGCCCCAAATCAAAGTGCTGGATGGACTCAGAACCAGGATTCAAGGGACCAAGCCCAGACCCCGAGCTGGGCCATGTGCTGCTCATGCTAGGTCACCCCCTGCAGCATCCCAGCTCTGGGAACCAGGGCCTGCTTCATTCCCATGACCTGACTTGAGTTGTCCCTATGCCAGGCCAAGGGAAAGCCTGCCTGGCCTCCACCTGCCCTCCCCCACTTCTCTGGGGAAGAACCCTTGATTTTGAGTTTCACCTATCGTGTGTGCCCCGAGGGAACCCAGTGCCCCCTTTCCATCACAATTTCCAAATACCACACACTCCTGGGTCTTACCACACCATTGTCTCTCACCTGTCGCAGGTAATATGCTCAGAGTTCTGAATGCACCTTGTCCAAAAACCAGATAGGGAATTAGGACTGAATTAAAAACAGCCCCCAACAACAGGAGCTTTCTGTTGACTGTTCTAAAAGATGCTTAGATTTTTCTAAGTGCCCAGATAGATCCAAAGGGACCCCCGCCCTACCCTGTACCCTGGTCACTGTGTGTTACTGGGGTGCCCAGTAGGAGCCTGAAGTCTAGCCAGGCCTCTGCCTCTTGGTGAGCCTGATGTCCTGGCTCCCCCAGGGGGGTGGATTGATATGCATCACCATGGCAACCTGTGGAGAAGCTGCTGGCCCCACACTGAAGTCTGGAGACAAGGCCCAGGCCCCAGCTCCTGCCTTCTTGGTGAGTCCTCCCAGCCTGTCAGGTGGCAGACGTCACTTAATGGTTTGTGGATAATGTAGATGACATAAGAGAAACAAGCCCAGCTTAACACCCTTCAAGAAGGTTCCGAGGTTTGGTTGGGCCTGAAGCCCTGGTGCAGAATGGTGTGCGGTTTTGATACACATCTCAAACTCTGAAACATTTAAAACTGAATCTTCCAAAATCAAGTGTGAGAAGCTCTTTTCCTCACGGGGACACTCCCTCACCCCAGATGAGACAGTTCAGATGGTGAGGGGGGAGGGGTCCCGGTGTGCGAGGGACCTGCTTTGGAGGGTCCCGGCTCTCGGGGAAATACTGGCCCTTACCCCCCAGGGAGGGAGGCATTGCTGGAGGGATGCTCCCAGGGCTGGTGACAGATGCAAGAGTCCTGCTCACGCATCTGCCCAGTCACGGGGCCTCGGACCCTGGGAAGTGGAGGCTGAAGCCGAGCTGTGGAATGAGGGCAGAGAGGCCCCACGTTCTCTTGTTGCATGTGGATCGGGGGCTTGTCCTGCCTGTGTGCAGGCTCCAGTGGGGACTCCTCATGTCCTCCTGTCTTGGTCTGGATCCCAGACTAATTTATCTGGGCAGATTCGTGGGGTGAATCTCATCCAGCCTCACAACAGGATGGGTTTTATAAGCTTTAATATGAGATAATATAACCATAAGCAAGCAACAGTTATACTTTGCAATATTGAATATTGTATACAATGAATCAATAATGTAGAAGAAAAGAGAGAGAGAGTGGCTCCAGCCCAATAAGCACTCACCAATCAACACCGGATAACACAACACAGGTTTGCAGGTACACTCAAAGCACCATCGTTACCTCCAACACCCACCCTTGGGTAAAATAAGCAACACCAAGAATGGGGTAAACACATAGGTAAGAGTCTTTCTCCTCAGAGCACCATCATCACCTTCAGAGTCTTTCTCCTCAAAGCACCATACAAGATCCTTCTTCTTTACTCACAGCAGCATCAACACCTTCAACACCTATCCTCGGGTAACATCAGCAACACTGAGGGTAGGGTAAACAACACAAGTGAGAGTCCTTCTTTTCCACTTAAAGCGTCATCACCACCTTCAACACCCAGCCTTGGGTAAAATCAGCAACACCAAGAGCGGGGTAAACACACAGGTGAGAGTGTGCCTTCCACCTCGCAAGTCAGCTTCCTTCTTCTCATCATCAGTTTCCTTCTTCTTACTCAAAGCATCAGATTCTTTCTTCTTTCTCCGGTGGATCCCTTCTGCTTCTATTGGATCTCTTCCTCCCCAGATGGATTCCTTCTGCTCTTCTCTGCCTCGTTGGAGCCCTTCTTCTTTCTCTCTCTCCTTTGGAGGACATAGAGAGGCACAGCAACCCCTCCCAACATGCAGCCCAGCGTTATGCAGCGGGCCTTAGACTGTGAAATCTCTGTGAGGTGGGAACTGGCCAGGTTCCAAAACTCACAGGATCAAAGGCTGAAAGTTTTGAGGCACCAAGAGCTCGTTAGTCAGATGGCCCCGGACAACAACCTTGAGGGTGCTTCCTCAAAGTTTCTCCCAGTTCCTCACTGATGAGCACCCCTGTCCTAAGACCCTCAAGGATGGGCCCGCATTATCAACTATGTGCACACGTCCATAGGAGATTGTCAGCACAGGTAGTTGGCTAGAGAGGAGCAGGAGTGGGAGCCAGACAGGGGAGCAGCTGTGAAAGGGCCCCTGACCAGAGGCACCACCCTCGTCCACCTTCCAGAAAGAGCTAAGAGCTCCAGAGCAAGCTGAGGGCTGGAGGGGAAGATGGGTGGGCTTGGCCTCCAACTGTGTTAAGTGGCTTCATCTGGAGGAAGAGCAGGCTTCTTCACATCTTTAAGATGGGCCAGGGTCAGGCAAGCCCCAAACAGGCTTCTACTGCCCGTGGGGAGTGGGAATATGGGGTACTTTCTTCTTGATGTTTACATCTCAAAGGGATGGCTCCCAGGTCCTTGAGAAAGACAGTCCTGGGTTGTAGAACTGGTAAGAGGCTTTAAAATATCTGTATCTTAAAGGGGAGAGAAAGAACTCACAATAACAAGTCTGCTGAAGAGAACGTTCTCAGTAAAGGGAGGTCAGGGGTCCCACCTGACATTTGGCCCCAGTGATAAGGAACAGGGCAGGGACACCTTGGTCAGCTGTTGTTCCACCAGTGCTTCTGTTATGTCCTGCCCTGAAGGTCTTGAACCCAGTGGGTTCCCTGGAGGTCATGCCTCAGGAGGACACAGCAGGGACAGGAATAGGGAATGAAGTTTGTGACTGCTCCTCAGGTCACTGGGTCTGAGACATAGTCTGTCTTCCTCAACGGCTCAGCAGGGAGTGAGCCTCCTTGTCTCCGGAAGGGCCTCAGCAATGCTGTGGGGGTGACTCCTCCTTTGGGTCCACTCCTCCTGCCCTGCCGGGACGACCATCCCCATCACACTTCCACCCAAGTCTCAGCTCAGTTTTTGGAGACAGTGACCCCATGGGCATCCTGTGCAACCTTTGATTTCAAGGCATCCCTGGGTCCAGTTGGCCCTGGCTGGGACAGTACTTCTGAAAACCACATGAGAGTAACACTTATTAATAAGCCAGACTACAACTTAAGAAAAGACGTGGCTTTGTGATGAAGAAGGCAATTGAAAACGCACAGAATGAGGGTGAGGTATTGGGGAGGAAAGGGAGGTCAGCAGCGTGGTCCCAGCAGAAACACAGAAGGAGCACCTTCTTGTTTCCACCCTGAGCTGAGGTTGCACAGACCAAATCACACTTGCTTTCAGGATGCTGTAACTGCCTCCTTGCCTTTGACCCGTACTCCCGGGACCCACGAGTCAGGGCTGAGTGTGAGCCTCTGCGTGCACAACAAGCAACTCCCACATTGCCAAGAGGGCTCTGGACACCTTGCTGGCATTATGTCAGGAACCCTGCAGCTGCAGGGTCCAGCACGCGTTAGGTAACACACAGCGAGGCAAAGAACTGAAGAAGAAGTCAGAAGATCCACAGGGAGAGGAGGCAGAGGAGAGGGGCATCAGCGTAAGACTAGGAGGGTCTGGCAGGAGGAGAGGAGCCCATAGGACTCTGGGTGAGGGAATTGCTTAATGACAACACCAGCACCTGCCACCATGTTTGCTGAGTGACTGACCCTGGGTGGGAGTCCGGACTCGTAGAATTTAATCCAAGCCCCGTCACTAAGTATTTGTATAGACCTTCCAGAAATCGCAAGTTACTTCAGAAGTCTCTCTGTTCTAAAAGTGTGCAAGTCTCAAAGCTCTAAAACACTTTTCAAAAATCATATTCTTTTGCATACATACCTCATTTTTGTTCGTTTTAAATCTCAAACCTCTTTTAAGCTCTGTTGTTATTTTTTAAAGTCAGCCTGATTCACCAAGACCAAGACACCTTCCTTCTCTTGACTCTGTGGAGTCTGGGAACCCAGGCCCAGCTTCCCTGCAAGAGGAAAGAGCCACAAGGAAGCCCTTAAAGGAAGACTTAAAATACGGGAAAATTGTGGAATGACCCATGGAGTCTTCTTTAAAAAATATGGGAAAATAATGAGAAGGCTTTTTCTACAAGCACTTAAAAATTCTGGATGAAATGATAACAAATATGCCACAAATATGGAGTCAAAAGCACTATTTAAGAAAAAAAACAAGTCATGCTCACTTGAGCAGCACATATACTAAAATTGGAATAATATGGAGAAGGTCAGAATTGTCCCTATATAAGGATGATATGAAAAGTCATACATATTCCATATTTTTCCAGGAGGTCATGGAATGACATATTTCAAGCCCTTAAAGAAAGTAACCACCAACCAATATTCCTATGTCTGGTAAAGGGATCCTTCAGAATCAAAGAAGAAATAAAAACTACCAAGGTAAATATAAACTAAAGGAATTTATGTCCACTAAATCAGCACTGCAGAAGATAAAGGAACCCTACGCACAGAAGGAGATAAAAGCAATCAAGAGAGCACAGGTAAGAATAAATCTCTTTAGAACAGTAGATAAGCAAATGAGAATTAATAACAAATCAACATTAGAAATAAAACAAAATGAGTGTAAGTAACACATACCTCAAGAATAACAGCAAACGTAAAGTGGCCTCTATCCTTCAATTAAAAGGCATAGACTAGTGGATTAGATTTTAAAAAAAGAAACTCAATTGTCTATTGTCTCCAAAAAACATACCTCATGGGCAAAGACACTCAGAATGAAAGTGAAAGATTAGAAAATGAGATTCCATGCCAATGGAATTTGAAATGAAGCAGGAGTAGCCACTCTCATATCAAATAAAATGGACTTTAGGCCAAAATTAGAAGAGTCAAAGAAGATCATTACATATTGGTAAAGGAAACAATACAACAAAAAGATGTAATGATTGTAAATATTTGTAATCCAAGTATCAGTGCACCCAATTTTATAAAATAATGATATAAAGGGATTGATAGATCCCAATACAACCACACTAAGTAACTAAAATATGCCACTCTCACTAACAGACGGGTCATCTAGCAGAAAATCAACAAAGATGCTTCAGATTTAAACTTTAGATCGGTTGGACTTAATAGACATCTACAGAATATTTTATCCAACAATAGTTGAATATACTTTCATTTAACCACTCATGGAACTTTCTCCAAAATTGACCATATATTAGGCCATAAAGCAAGTCTTAGTAAATATAAAAAACTTTAAATCATTTCTTGTATCTTTTTAGATCATAATGGAATGGAATCAGAAATCAACAAGACAAACTACAGCAACTATCTAAATACACTGAATTTGAATAATATACTTTTGAATGATGAGTAGGTCATTGAAGAAATTAAGGGGGAAATTAAAACATACTTAGAAACAAACAAAAATGGAGATACAATATCCCAGAATCTCTGCAATATAGCAAAGGCAGTTCTAAGAAGGAAGTTTATAGACTTGAATGACCACACACACACACACACACACACACACACACACACACACACATATACACACACATACACACACACACACACACACAATCAGTAGAGAAATTCCTCAAAAATAGACCAACCGCATGATCTAGCTATACCACTCACTGGTATTTATCCACCACTTTAGAATTAAAGCCACCATACTTTATAAATGCATGCATACCCATGTTTATCACTGCACAATTCACAATAGCCAAGTCATGGAATCAGCCTATGTGTCTGTCAACAGATGAATGGATAATGAAAATGGACTTTTACATGGCAGAAAGATGTGGCAAAGGAAAGCCGTTCAGCACATGATAGATTGGAAGCAGAGAGATAGAGAGCAAGTCACCAGGGACAAAATATAAACCCCAAAGGCATACCCTCCTCCCCATGACCTCCATCCTCCAGCCAGGCCTCACCTGCCTGCTGTTACTTCTCAGAGTAGCCCTTTCAAATGGTACTCCACTTGATTGATTACAGCTGTCATAATCTAAACGTTTCACCTCTGAACATGCCTGCTTTGTCTAATATGAGCTCTGGGGACACCACATATCCAAACAGCACGAGCCCTCTGCAAATGCAAGCCTGGAACACGAGGAATCAATGCGAACCCACTGTTTCCAAGGAACCTGTGGGTGGATGCAGGTAAAAATATGGATGTAAATGTGGGGTGTGTGGAGGTGTGTGTGTGAGAAAGAGGGAGGGACAGACAAGGCAGGCAGATAGAGATGTCCCACTACCAAGCAGCACAACTTCTGCCCAGAAGACAGAGTTCTTCGGAGAGATGACAGATTCCAGGTTTGAGATAGAAAAGTACAATATGATATCTTATTGTGCTGGAAATCAGAAGGGGGGGAAAGCACATGATGGACACGTCGAAAGACAGGGAGCAGGTTCAAGAAGCCAGCCTGAGCAAATGTGGGATAATTGTCGAGCACGACAAGAAACGTTAGTGGGCGATCACAACACACGGAGCGCAGGCAGGAAGCCACACGTCTACGCCGACGACACTCATACATTGAAAAGTTGATGACAACGAGGTATTGTCACTTTTCAAAGTCCCTCGCCACAACTCACTTATTAATGACAAAGAGGAGGAGCGACTTTACGGTGGGGAACCTGCCAACAAGGGTCCCAGTGAACATCATCCAGGAAGAGACGCGTGGCAGGGCGAGCCCCTGACAGGCTGCGGATGGACACCAGCACCTCTGCGTTGAGACCAGACGACAGGGCGGATCTAACTGGCGCTGGGGAAACACTGGGCAGCCTAAAGGGAAAAACCCTCGGTTGACCCAGCCTTCAAAAGACCCGAAGATGCAAAATTCAGAATTCTTTCGGATAAAAGAAGATCAAACAACCCGGCAGCTGAGGAATATGGGATACTGAACTGGATCCTTGGCTCCAGAAGAGAGAAGCAAAACCACCCTGCAAACATACAGTAAACACGAGGCCCGGCCCGGCGCCAGGGCGCGTGCCTGTAATCCCAGCACTTGGGGAGGCTGAGACAGGAGAATCGTGAGTTCAAAGCCAGCCTCAGCAACAATGAGTTGCTAAGCAATTCAGTGAGACCCTGTCTCTACATAAAACACAAAATAGGGCTGAGGATGTGGCTCAGTAGTCGAGTGCCCCAGAGTTCAATCCCCAGTACCAATATATATATATGTGTGTATATATAGATATACACACACATATACACATATATCTTCAGTTGATATGAAGCAAATTGTTAGCTATGTGGTATCACAAAGAGAGAAAGTGGAAGTTGAAATCAGTGGAAGAGGAAAAGATATGACAGCCAAGCCCTGACCCTGAGCTGACCTTGCCCCCTGGGTATCAAAGAGGCCTCCACCCAGTGCACACACTGCTGAGTAGCCAAAGAGAAGAGTTACCAGGAATCTGGGACAATGTGGAACTGGTACAAACCGAATGTAGTTTCAAACTGAATAAATTACAAACTGCAAGAATATAGAAAATGTGATAAATATAAAATATCGGTGGCTTTATGCTTATTTCAATAACTAGTCAATTTAAGTTATCAAGTATGCAGAAGATTTGAACAACAAGATTGCGACCTTGTTCTAAAGGCTATGTATAGAAGGCTTCACCTGAAACTTCTTTTCAGGCATGCAGAGAAGGGTTTCAAAATCGATCATGGAAGCAAAGAAGCAAGCTTTATAAATACCAAAGAATCAATGTAATACAGACCATGAATTTTTGAATCCAACTGTGTACTGCCCTTCCCCCCAATCCAGGCTAATAGCAGGCAGAATAGGAGCCTTAAAATTCATGGAGAAGAACCGCTCTGCGGCTAGGTCAATCACAGGGACGCGTCTGCCTGCCACTCTACCGTACCTGTGCTCCTCTCGGTGGTGGAATGAACCCGGCCCTCTGAAGTGCCCGCGTCTGCCTGCCAGGCCAGCCTCTGCAGCGAACGCAGTGCCTTGCCATCCCAACCAGTGAGAGCCCGACGGCAGGCCCAAGAGCACAGCCCCACCACCTGCGTCCTCTGATCTCCAGCGCCTCAGACCACCAGGCTCCCTGCTGCCTCTCAAATTTGGATTCATACGTCGCTTAAGCTAAAAATCTATCCTTCTGGAATGCAGGAATAACCTTAAGCAACTAGGAAACACTTGACCTGCCCTGTGCTCTTTACCTCCAATTTTCATTTTAAGAGAGAAACAAAGAATTGCTGAGTACTCCCTGAGTTTGGAACAGAGCAAGAGAGGGCGGCGTGAGGAGGACGCGGGGCCGAGAGCGAGTGTGTGAGGGTGTGAGTGTGCAGTGTGCCTGTGTGCCAGTAAGCTGCAGGTTACTGTAATGAAATACCTGAGGCTATTGACTTATGGAGAGAAACTGCTTATTTTGGCTCACAGTTCTGGAGGGTCCAGTCCAAGATCAGGTTTGGGCCTCTGGCAAGGGTGCCACCCCATGGCAGGAGCATGTGGCAGAACAAACTGCTCATATCACAAGCCAGGAAGCAAGAAAGGACAGGCCAGGGCCCCACAATCCCCTTTAGGACATGCTCCAGATGACCTCAGGATCTCCCACACGGCCCTGCCTCCGACCCCCAGCCTGCAGCCCCATGACTTCCATCTGACTGGGGACAGCAGGTTGCTGCTGGCTTCCTGTGTCTGCTTCCTCAGGCACGACATACAAGGGACTCTAAAGCTAGCTCCTCCTTCAGCTTCTGCAGCTGCAGGATCCTCAAGCCCCGTAGCTGAACACTAAGGCACCAATGTCTCAAAGTCCTTAAAAGAAAATATGGTGACTTTGAGTTTGAGAAAACTCTGTAAGCATTTTTCAGCCCAGGCATGTGGCCTGTGGGTCTCCGTGAGACCTTCCCGTCACTCAGCCTGAGGACCCCAACCCCTCCCTCAAAGCTGGCAGAAGCATTTCCATTTTGAGATGCATTTACTGAAAACTCCTGAGGATACATGTGGGTTGGTAGTAAAATAGGGCATAAGTAGGTATTTAGGAGTCAGGGCCAATTTGTTGACTATTTTTAGAAGAAAAACCCCAAGTAGAAATGTTAATTAGGTATTTTGTGAATACAGAGATACCTCCTAATAAATGCAGCCTCGCTATACAAAGGCCATGATTTCCCCAAACAACTGTTTAGTACATCATATCGAACACCAAAAGAATAGAGTTTCCAATTAATCTTCCAAGTACACAGAAGATAACAATTTGATTTTTATCTGTATTGCATTTTCCAGGCAATACAAGCCAATGCTCATTTAATTTGCTCTTGGCGTAGGAAAGGAAGATCAATATGATAAATAAATCACATTGAACAAGGACTCTGCCGGTATTTGGCTGAATATTAATGGGCTTATTTGGTCTGCTTTGTGCAGATGGTGACAGGCACTGGGCAGAACTCTCTGACACTCCCCGTTGGGCGATGGCAGAACTCCTTCCACAGAAGGCAGGGTCAACATGCTGCCTGTTGCTATGGCCAGATCATGTTCCGCGTAGCAATTAAGTATAATCGTCAGTATCAGTTTTCAAAACATGAATGAAGTTCTGTTTTACTTGGGTCATCTTTCCTTTCCACACCGGTGGTTCTCGACCTTTTGATCTGGCTGAACGTGCTGGGCCACCATAGCTCACAGAGGCAGGAGCTTTCAGTGGAGGGCACGGGCTGGGGGGCAACCCCTGGAAAGGAACCTTCAGGACCCCTCTGTTGAGACCTGTGTTCCTCCAAGGTCCCACAATGGCAGGACAGAGGGAGGAGAGTGAGGCTGACCCTAATGACCACAACCCACGTTTCTTCATCAGCTTGCAAGGATGTTATTCTCTGTTGAATCATGATTGTCTGTTGTTTTGTTTTTTTTTTCTTGACTCTTTGCATCATCCTGTAAGAGAAGGTGAGACCAGTTATGAGCACAGGGCAGGACAGTAATAATCCATAAAGCGCTCACGTCCTATCCAGCACATTCAGGCGCCGGCATGGGTTTACGTGTATCGTCGGCTCCTTGGGTCCTCACACTAACCCCAGGAGCCAGGTGCTGTTGCGTCATTGTTGGTGTTTAAACCCTGGGAAACTGAGGTACACGTTGACTCAGTGATGTGGTGAGGGTCATATCATGAGCAGCTGACCCAGGATTTGTAGGAGGCTTTCTGTGTCCGTGGACTGGGCTCTGGACACCCATGATCCTGCACCCTGTTCAGTGACCTGGCCAAATGCACATGGAGCTGGTAGCAAGCCAGGGATCAGAACGCAGTGTCCTGACAGAGTCTGGAAGTTTCCACACTGAATTCTGTCTCCTTACTGTTCAAATAGGATATTTAGAAGCAAATGTAAAACCAAGTATACAACATATCTTCAGATGGGCTGAGAGAAGACATCTTGGGGTCATCTGGATGTGTTCTCTGGTCCCTTTTCTCCTCAGGAGTAGTTTCTGGGTCAGTAGGGGCCAGCACTGTACCTGACAGGGTGGGCGGAGAGCAGAGAAGCAAGATAAGACGAGGTCGGCAGTGCCCCAGGGTCTCACGTTGGCACGGTGTCCAGGCGTCCCAGGGCACTCGACCCCGCCCCCTGCGCCACTCAGCAAGCCTGGTCGCGCTCCTCAGGGTGCACAATGTGCTAAGAGCACAGACACCAGCCACGGCAGCCTTGCCTCCACGCGGTGTGGTTAGAGCGGCTGCAGGTGGCCCTGGAGGTGGCTCCAGGAGCACTCAAGTGTTCAGCGGGGCCAGCTCACAGCGTTTTGTCACTGTGACCCACACGTCCAACAAGAGTGACTTAGAGGAGGAAAGGGGTATTTTGGTTCACCGTTTCAGAGGTCCAATCCGTGGCTGGCCGACTCCATCGCTGTGGGTCTGAGGGGAGGCTGAGCAGCATGGGGGAAGGGTGCAGTGGAGGGAGGCAGCTGTGACGTAGAGATACAAGGCCCCAGGGACATCACATAAGCCCCAAAGGCACGTCCCCGTGACCTACCTCCTCTGGCTACCCACTGCCTGCCCACAGTTGCCTCCTAGGCAGAGCAGTCCCTCAAAATGATCACTCCATCTGGTGGGTCAGTCCAGCTACCAGTCTGGATCGGTGCTCACAGTCTAATCACTTCGCCTGGGGACACGCCTGCCTAGTCCATTGTGTGAGCTTAACAATCCCCAGCTTATTTGTCACATTTTCTAAGAATCAGTTAGGCTTAAACATGGAAATAGACTGGGATACTAACACCCCCAAAATATAGACTTAGTCTTTTGCTATGATGTCTTTGAACGTCTAAGGAGCATGGTGACTACACGTTGCATGGATTCCGTGCTGTAATTAGAATTCAATTTCCCTTTGCCCGTCAAGCAGGGGCGACAGCATAGGTGGCAGAATCCCAGGCGTGGGTCAGAGAGGCTGCGGCCCGTGACCAGCGGTGTCGGCATGGACACGCTTGGTGCCTTTACACCTCAATTCCTTCATTTGTGAAATGGAAATAATTAAACAAACATGAGGAAAGATTTCATTAAATTTTAAGTAGGCACTAAAAATGGCCTTTCACTGATTGCTACCTCCACAGAAAATGGCTGCTGTCTCTGCCATTGAGCAAACCTGAGATGATTTACCACCCACCACTGCCAGCCACCCTCGCTTCTGGGTTTTAGAACTGGGTGCTCAGACATGGAGAGCCATCTGAAAATCAAGCACGGCGGGGTCCCATCTGCTGCCAGCAGCAGAGCAGGAGGCCGTGGGGAGTCAGGACCTGGGCTCCACGACCAGCTCGGTCAGTACTGACCTTGAGCCACCGCTCCCCCTGGGGCCTCATGTTCCCCAACAGTGAGTGAGGTCCCCCTTACTGTGTGGGGATCAGATGCAAACTGTTGAGATAGGGTGTGTTTTTAAAATGTGATTATACCGGGTTCCCACAGCATGGACCACCAGGCCCAGAGGTGGGAGGGAGCATGGGGTCAGAAGCACCTCCCAGGAGGCCATCCAGAATCTGGGGAGGGCTTGGCACCCCTAAGGGGGCACCACACACTGGCTAAGCTGGCCTGCAGGCTCCCTGTGAGCTCTCCTCCACTGTCCCTACAGAAGGTCAAGGCTCCTGATGGGGGCATTCCAACAGGCGAGAGACAGTGCCCCAGGGAGGCACTAACTTATTTGCAGCATACTAACTATGTTAATATTTGTTATACTATTTGTTGATAATGTGATAAAAACACATGTATGTGTTTTCTGAAAAAAGAACAAACTACAACAACAAAACAGGCATTTTCCCAGAGAAGGAGAAGAGAAGTTCTAAGACTGGGCCCTCAGGTGAACACTGAGGCAGGCGGGCACTGAAGGTCACCAAGCTCTGAGAAGGAAAGAGAGGTTTGTGTCTAGTCTGCAATGCCCCAGAAGTTGGTTCGTGGCCTCGGGGTTTGTTAGGGACTATCTCTGCTGGACAGAAGATACTGAGGTGACCATCTCTCCCTGGGCCAGCCCTTCAGGTCCAAGCACATCTGTCCTGCAGGCCTCTCAGAACCCTGCCTCCTGTCCTCCCTGTCCTCTGGTCCTGCATGACCACTAGTGTTATCTGCAGTTTCCCTCATGTGTCCATGCCCAACCTGGATTGTATAAGCCCTGAGGGCCACCCTTTGTGACCATCTCAGGGCCTTGAGCCTTGGCCTACATGACACAACCAGATGCCCAGGGCCATCTCTGCAGCACAAAGACCAGACCCAAGGGTTTCTCTGCCCAGGAGCTAAAAAACAGAGGCGCCAGAACCATCTAGTTCAGGACAGTCCCCTTTATTCTGGCCTCTGAAGTTCATTGACAGACTCAATTTTTGCATTTCTTCTCCACGCTCAGCTTTGAAGAGAAAGAGTGAGCACATTAATCTCCCATTTTCAATAAGTTCCTTCCTGATATGTCAGGGGAAGGAGACCCAAACACTATTGAATGAAACCCAGAAAACAAGATTTATTCACTCATGATTGCGTTCCTATTGTATCTCCGACCCAGGACGTGTGTCTTGCTGAACTGTAACACAAGGAAGGACTGAAAACCTTAGGATATATAGCAAAGTGCCATGCCTGGCAAAGTGAATTAAGGACGCACAATTTACCGTTCTAATAAAATCACTTTTCTTTATGTGCAAGTCCTAATGTGTCCTGACGTGCTCCTAATTTCTATTTTGTTATTTATGAAATAGAAACCTGACAATTCACTAAATCACCATGAGCAATTCCTTTGAAAACCCGTTCCATGCACTGGACACAAATTATTATTTTTTATTTAAGAATCACAGGGTTTCAAACGTTCAAAGTTGGCAATAAGGAGTAAATACGCCAGGTGACTGCTCAGGATGAAACGGAGGAGTCTCCATCCGAAACACAACTCCACCAGGACTGTGGGGGCCTGACAAGCCATCGCCCGCATGGCTGCTCCATCAGGCCAGGGTGTTCCACAAGGAGAGCCTTGTGCCAGCCAGGGACCCTGTCGAAACCAGAACACTGCGTTTGGGGGAATTTTGGGAGAGTTTATTTGCAAAGGGACTAATTACGGAGGTATGGACAGAGTGTAGGGAAACAGAACGTAGGGCAGCACCCTGCCTGAAGCTTTTCCTTCCCAGACAGATAAGGAGAGAAGAGTACCCCGGAGGGGGCCACAGCAGACCTGGAGCAAAGGCGCAGTCCCCATGCCCAGAGAGGACAGGCCTGCAATCAGGACGCCTCTGGAATGATGAGAGATCAGCCCCACTGGCCAGGCAGGAAGAGCCCTGGGTAAGAACTGGGGGGCTGGACCTCACAGAGTTGTCATTTGAGTTTCAGGGCCTGTGGAATGGGGCAGTGCCAAGAAAAGCAAGTCTGGACTCCGTAATTGGAATCTTCTTATAGTTGCTTGATAGGGACAAAATTAATCGTGATTTTGAACCTTGTCCCTTCTAAAGATAGTAAAACCCAGGAGCACAACTTCCTTTGTGCTATATTGTATCGATAGCCACATTTACATATGAAAGCACGTGTAAGGTTGGGTTTCCTGAAACATTCTTTCATCTTCTTAAGGACAAACCTCCCTGTATCTCTTATTTCTCAAAGAGCATGGTTTGTACAGAATTTCATTTCAATAAATATTGGCTTGTTGATTAAGGGTAAAGAATGAGTCTTGTTCTAAGAGAAAAATAAAGCTATAAATTCTTTTTAGACTGTTTTTTACTAGTGCATCAGAGTTACACATACTAGTGGGCTTCCTTTTGACATATTCATCATGTATAGAATATAGTTGAGTCCATTTCAGTCTCCAGTACTTTCCCTCTCCATCCCCTCCCCACTCTTCTGATCCCCTTCTTCTATTATTTCCATTGGTCTTCTGTTTATTTATTCATAATTAATTAATTAATTAATTTTAATTGGTGCATTGTAGTTGAATACAAAAGTGGAATTCACTGAGATACACGTGCCTGCACAGAGCACGCACGGTGAGGTCAGCCTCATTCTTCTGTTCCTCCCTTTCCCATCCTTCCTCCTTCCCCTTGGTCCCCTTCCTTCTACTGACAGAAAACACTCAGCCCTTGATTTTGTGAGTCTGACTTATTTCACTCACCATGATGTTTCCCAGTTCCACCCATTTAGCAGCTAATAATATAATTTCACTCTTACAGCTGAGCAAAACTCCATTGTGTAGGTATGGCACATTTTCTTTATCCATTTGTCTAATTAGGGACACCTCGCTTGGCTATTGCAAATCTTTCTCTGTGCACATTGGTATGCACGTATTACTACAGTGTGCTGATATTAGTTCTTTCGGATAATACCAAGGAGAGGGATAGCTGGGTCATATGGTGGGTCCTTGCCTAGTCTTTTGAGGACCTTCTATAAAACTTTCTAAATGGTCTTACTAATTTGCAATCTCACCAACAATGCATGCATGGATCTTTTCCCTGCATCCTCAGCAGCATTTGTTGTTTGTATTCTTTATGGCTGCCATTCTAACTGGGTTGAGGAGAATCTCAAAGTCGTTTTGATTTGCATTTTCCCAATTGCTAAGAATGGTGGACTTCTTTTTCATGTGTTTTTTGAACATTGTATTTCTTCTTTTTAAAAATGTCTATTTAGTTCATTTACTCATTTATTGAGTTGTTGGTTTTGGTGTTGAGTTTTTTTGAGTTCTTTATATATCTAGACAGTAATCCTCTATCAGAAGAGTAGCTGGCAGAGATTTTCTCCCAGTTCGTAGGCTCTCTTCACACTCCTGTTTCCTTTGCTGTGCAGAAGCTTTTTAATTTGAAAGCATCCCACTTATTGTTTCTTGGTTTTATTTCTTGGGCTGCAGTAGTCTTAAGGAAGTCAGTGCCTGTGCCAATATGTTGGAGTGTTGACCCTATGTTTTCTTCTATTAGTTGTGGTGTTTTAGATCCAATTCTGTTTGTTATGCTTTATGTATGAGGTATCCCCCAAAAGCTCATGTGTGAGACAATGCAAGGAAGTTCAGAGGTGAAGAGTTTAGGTTGTGAGAGCCCTAACCTACTCAGTGGATTTATCCACTCATATAGTTAACTAGGTGGTAACTGCAGGCAGGGAGGCTGTGGCTGGAGGAGGTAGGTTACTGGGGAGTGCCTTTGGAGTTCATGTTTTGTCTCTGGTAATGAAAGTTCTCTGCCTCCTGGTTACCACCTCCTGAGCTGCTTTTCTCTGCCACACCCTTCCTCCATGATGTTCTCCTCATCTCAGGCCCAAAATTATGAGTCAGTAGACCATGGACTGAACTTCTGAAACCATGCACCAAAATAAACTTCTCCTTCTCTAAGTTGTTCAGTCAGGTCTTTTGGTTACAGCAACAAAAAATCTGACTAAACAAATTCCTAGGTCTTTGATCCACTTTGAGTTGGTTTTTGTGCAGAGTGAGAGATAAGGATCTAGTTTCATTTTTTACAAAGGAATACTCAGCTTTCCAGCACCACTTGTTAAAAGGCTGTCTTTTCTCCAGTGCATGTTTTTGGCACCTTTAGCGAGGAGTAGATGATCATTATCTCTGTGGATTTATCTTGGTATTCATGTTTGGTTTTGATACTATACCTCTGTAACACAATTGGAGGTCAGATTTTTTGATCTCTAGCATCACTTTTATTGCTCAGGGTTGCTTTGGCTATTCTAGAGTTTTTATTCTTCCATATGAATTTTAGGATTGGTTCTCAAGCGAGTTCTACAAGACCTCCAAAGAAGAGAAAATGCCAATCTTCTTCAAATTATTACATGAAATAGCAAGGGAGGAACACTCTCAAACACATACTAGGAAGGCAGTATCTCCATGATACCAAAACCAGATAAATAAAATTATAAACCAATATCCTTGATGAACTCAGATGCAAATATCCTTAATAAAATGTGAGCAACCTGCATTCAAAAGTACATGGTGGCCTGGGGTTGTGGATCAGTGGTAGACTGCTTGCCTCACATGTGTGAGGCACTGGGTTCAATTCTCAGCACCACATATGAATAAATGAATAAAATAAAGGTCCATCAACAACTAAAAAAAATACACATAAAAAAAATACATGGAAAAAATTGCACATCATGATAAAGCTGATTTTATCCCAGGGATGCAAGTTTGGTTCAACATACACAAAAAAATAAAATGCAATTCACTACATAAACAGAACTAAGGACAAAAACCACATGATCATCTCAATAAACACAGGAGAGGCCTTCAACAAAATTCAGCACCCAATCATGTTTAAAACACTGAAGCACCTAGGAATGGAAGGAACTTACCTCAACATCATCAATGCTGTATATCCAAAATCCTCTATTCATACTAAACAGAGGAACACTGGATACGCTTCCTCCAAAATTAGGAACAAGACAAGGATGTCCACTCTCACCATTCCTGTTCAATACAGTTCTTGAAACTCTAGCCAGAGTGATCAGGCAAGAGGAGGAAATTAAAGGGGTACAAATAGGAAAGAAAGAAGTCAAATTGTTTGCTGAGGACATGATTCTATATCTAGAGACCCTACAGGTTCTATTGGAAGACTTACAGAGTTAATAAGTAAATTCAGCAAAGTAGCAGGATACAAGATCAATATAAAATAATCCATAGCTTTCCTATATTCCAATAATGACTCTTCTGCAAAAGAAACCAGAAAAACAATTCTATTCACAATAGCCTCAAAAATATTAAATACTTGGGAATAAGTCTAACCAACAGGTGAAAGTCCTCTACAATGAAAATCATAGGATGCTGAAGAGAGAAACTGACGAAGATGGAAAGACCTCGCATGTTCTTGGATAGGCAGAAATAACATTGCCAAAATGGCCATATTAGCAAAAGTGATCTACAGATTCAATAAAATATCCATCAAAATACTCACAAATTCTTTTTAGAAAGAATGATCTTGCTTTTTACCACATGGAATAAGGAGATCCAGTGCCCAGGAGAGCTACAACGTAGAGGTTCCTTTGCCTGTGTTTTGGAGGTTAAGAGTCTGGCGTAAAAACGTGTAGATGTTTCTCTAACGTGTAGATGTTTCTTAGTGTGACAAGGGAGGACTTCAGGGACATAGCACATGCTTCTTGATTCGGTGCATTGGCTAGACTAGGACTCTTTCATGGTTTCAGTGGGGGTATTACTGGTTTTTACACCCCTTCTTCAGAGACAGCAAAGATAAAACTCTGCTTAACTCCTTGTACGTAGGCCACAAAGTGAGAGAATGTGAGGAAGGGAGAAGCACGTATAGTCATCTCTTGGTACCTGTGGGAGGGCGGTGCCAGGCCCCCAGGCTACTACATCTGCCATGCCCAGATGCCTTTTAGAAAATGCACCTTGTATAAAATGTTGGCCTGTTGCCTATGCAGCCCCCACATGCCTTAAATCATCACTGTAAATGCTAGGGAGAAGTTTCTCTCCTGTTTAGGAAATAATCACAAAGAAGAAGCCCATATATGATCAGTAAAGACACTTTTTTTTCCAAATATTTTCAAACTGCAGTTGGTTGAACATACGGTACCGAAGGTCAACTGTACTTGGTAACAAAAGGATTTGAAGCAGCGAGACTGAATTGATGAGATTTTACTCTAATCTTGGACAAAGGGAATTAAGCCAAACAGTGAAGAATAAAATTTTTATAATCAGATTCACTCCAGAAACATACTGGGAAGATGAGCTCTGTAAATAAAACAAAAGTTGGAATTTAGCAGAACCAGCGAGATTCAATAATAATCACTAATAGAGGTGAAATTTGCAAAATCCAAGAATCCAAACCTGGTCTCGCTTGCAGACACCTGGGCCTCTGCTTCCCCTCCCCTCCCCTCATGTGTTGCTATAGTTACGCGGATACTTCCCGCTGATTATTTATTTCAGTTCAATCATCATTCCTTTCCCGTAAAATAAGAACATTTCCCAAACTCTGTCTGCTGATCTTATGCCTCTTCCTCTCTTGCCTGTGGACTGGACAGAACCTGGAGGGTTAGTTTCCGTCTTCCCTGGATCTGATATAGAGCAAGGCCATAGAAAGCAGGCACGTGGCAGCTGCATTAGGAGACGTGCAGAAAGCTTCCTTCAACAGTCTGTGTGGAGTCATGCAAAGTAAGAGGCACAGGCATGCTTAGGACCATCTCATTAAACCACATGTCGGAAGCATAAAGCAGAGGAAGTCAAGCCTTCTGAGTCCCTGCTGATGTCATTCTCTCTGGTTCATCCTGTGACTTCGTCTCCAGTGGGGTCCTCCATGGTCTGTGGCTCTGCTTCCTTCTAAGTCCGAGTTGATCCAATTTTTGCAAAACTTGGGTCAATTATTATTATTATTATTATTATTATTATTATTATTATTATTATTTGGTACCCAGGATGAACTTGGGCACTCGACCACTGAGCCACATCCCCAGCCCTATTTTGTGTTTTATGTAGAGACAGGGTCTCACTGAGTTGCTTAGCACCTCCCTGTTGCTGAGGCTGGCTTTGAACTCGTGATTCTGTCTCAGCCTCCCTGAGTGCTGGGATTACAGGCGTGCACCTGGCTTGGGTCATTTAGTATTGACCTGAGATTCCCTCTCTACTCTCAGTGCTATCCAGACCCACGATAGTCCCAAGTATTGTGGGATCAGAGCAGGAATTTCCTGCCACTGTGTCTGATCTCAGATCTCAGAGCTGGCTCAGGATCCACCAGGCCATCCCAATACCTCTTCCATAGCTTTCCTCTGTAGCCCCTTTCTTGCTTCAATATGGATTATTTCAGGGCATCAAATCTCTATCAGCCTACCCTTGTTTCACCTTTCGTCATAGAAAAACAAGATGTGTAGAAGTCACAAAACGGCTGGGACCCTAGTTTGGGGCTGAGACTCTCGGGGCTGGCAAAGCAGGCTTCAGAGGTGTGCTCTCAGAAGGACCAGAAGATTCCTAGCCAAGGAGCCACCTTGGGAAGAATATCCGAGTCCTCCTGCGGAGTCCCCAAGGAAGGCGACCATGGGGCAGTGAGGCACTAGTCACCCCAGCCCTGAGGGACGCAATGGCTGCCATAGCTATCTGAGTGGGAACTGGAAGAGCAGGAGGCTAGAAACAAAGGGTGCTCAGGATTGGTCCCAGAGGCTTTGGCCATGACAAAAGGAAGTGCCCTGAGTGTGCACACCAGCCTTGGCACCTGGCACCAGCAGGCTCCTTTGGAGGGTGGCAGCACTCCACCCCCCGCCCCCAGGAGCATGGGTGGCAAAGATGCTGATTGGCAATGCCATCAATGGAGAGTGTTTGCACGGCCAGTGGAGCAAGAACAGGAGAGGTGATGACTCATGACATCCTCGGAAAACACAGTCATCCCTCCGCCTCCGTGGGGACCGCCCTAGGATCCCCGCAGACACCAAAATCGCAGAGGCTCCATTTTCTTATACAAAATGGCACAGAATTTGCAGGTCATCATAGAATTTGCACGCATCCTCCTATGTACCTGAAATCACCTCTAGATTACTTACACCTGATACAGTGTAAATGATGTGCAAATTGTTGTTATTCTATATTATTTAGGGAAGAGTGACAAGAAAAATATCTGCATATGTTCAGTACAGATACAAAATTTTTCTGAATATTTTCAGTCCTTTCTTGGTGGAATGCAAGGGTGCAGAACCCACAGACACAGGGTCTCACTATACTTTGCAAAACACATGGGAATTTTAGAGGTAGTTAACTGAGTTCTGCTCTTACATTTCCTGGACAGGTGCAACTGGCCCCTTTGGAGGAATTTCCTCTTTGTCCCCATACTATATTTTCAGCTAGAAAAGGCTTTCAAATGATTTCAGAATTGCTCTTATTATTCAGTAAAAGCCAATGATGTGGAGTGGGGGTGTGGCTCAGGGGTAGCACACTTGCCCCACGTGCACAAGGCCCTGGGTGCAATGCCCAGCCACACACACACACACACACACACACACACAGAGCAATAATGCACTACCCATATGCTTGTCTCAAAACGTGAACTTTTGATATCACAGTGACCATTTTCCACTGGATTGCTGCTGGTCGTAAAGGTTGCAGTAGTCAGCTATTGCTGCACCAGTGTTGGTGGCCACTGCAAAACGTGGGTGCTCATCACTGGCATTTGTACTTCTTGCTCACAGGACAGCAGGTATCCTGCAGCAGCTCCATCTTAGGCTGAGTTGGCTGCACTTGGCTCTGGGCTTTTCCTGAGTTCCATGCTGTCTCGCTCATCTCTGCATTCTCTGGACCAGCAGCTATCTGGGGCATGGTTTTGGTGGCACATCACAGGAATGCAAGGGGCCAGCCAGAGCACTCCAGCACCCCCGGTTCATTGACATTCTATTGGGCATGCAAGTCACACAGTCGAACACAGCACCCACGGGACAAAGAAACATGCTCCCCCTACCCTTGCACACTATGAGGTCACTTCCCAGAAGAGAGTGGAGGAATTAGAACAGGACAGTCTACCACACAAGATTTAATTAATGTGTACTGCTTCAGTGGAAACAGAAACAAACTTTTTCATTACCTCCTTCCTCCAAAGCCCTGTTTGCTAGCTTGGCCATTAATTTGTTCACTTGTGTCCTGCTTGGCATAGATCCAGTGTAATAACTGTTGGTTGGATGGGCACAGGCAGTTGAGGAGGCCTGTCCCTGATCTTATTTCCTCTAGATTTCCTTCATTCTCTTATGTGGTTTCCCTATTTGCATTTTCAAACTTCCATGCTTTTCATACTATCTTGGCAGAAAATAGTATCTTTATAAAGAAAACCAGTTCTACCTAACCCTGAATTGCATTCAAGGATTGAACAATTTATTCCAATCGGATGTGCTTCTGCTTTTCAAATCCATAACACCTTTGCTCTTTCTTAATGTTAAGAACTCACACAAAATATTCATTTGCCTTGGCTGATTCTCAGGTCTCCTCTCAGGGAAGCCAAACAGCATAGGTGAGCAGAGGTGAGAAAAGGTGAGCATAGGTGGGCATGGTGAGCTGAGGTGAGCATGGGTGGACATGGTGATCATGGTGAGCATGGTGAGCATGGTGAGCATAGGTGAGAAAAGGTGAGCATGGGTAAGCATGTGAGCAAGGGGAGCATGGTGAGAAAAGGTGAGCATAGGTGGGCATGGTGAGCATAGGTGGGCATAGGTGGGCATGGCTAACCAGGCTGCCAAGAGCCAGGAAGACTATGAGATGTACAAGAGAACGATAGGCCTTGCAATAGCCAACGCAGGGGTCTCACTGCCTCCACCTAGACAGCAGTGAGGTCACCGAGAGGCAGAGCATCTATAAAGCAAGTGTGTGGTCCCCTCCTCTAGCTGCCTAGTCCGTCCTTTTGGATAAGAAAATGGATGTAGTCCAACGCAGGAAATCCGTGCCCGTGATTTTTCTAACTGGCTCATTATACCCAAATGATGCATCTGTATCTTATTAGTGGCCTCACATCTTGTCCGGTTAGTGTCACGCCATGATGGTATTTGCCTTTGCTTATCAGGCACAATTAGTAGACGAGTGCTTCTGACCCACTTGAGTGAAGAGAGGAACCAATTTGATTAGGTAGAAAGCTGGAGTTGCTGCCACTGTAGGGGAGCGAGACCTCACCTATCAGCCCCTCTGCAATGAACAGCAGCCATTGTTCTCCGGAAGGATGCCCATCCCTATGGGATGGCCGGCTCCACACCAGCAAGTACAGCTCCTCGCCAGTGATCAGGCCACCGCCAGCTTTCCTGTTCCTTACACACTTTCCCAGTGTATGGGATCCATCTATCTGGAAGCCAGAAGAGTAAGGAGGAGAGGCAAGCAAGGGTGGAGGGCAAGGGGCAGCGTGACCCACTGAGGGAGACCACCTCTGACAACGCGGGAGACCCCGCAGGCAAGAGCAGCCTCTGCGGCGCTGGGCTGGCTCACCTCCTTATACCTCTTCTCTCTCTGGAACCAGTTCCCTCCCTTCCATCCCGGAGGCTCTTCGACTTATCTCTCCTTCCCTATCCTGGCCTGAAGGAGGTTTCCCCCTCAGACCCTCAGCAGGAGAACAGGGCTCAGAAAAGTTTCCTGTAATGCTAAACACACAGAGGCTGGGAGGGAGGTGTGGTCTTTGCACCTGCTGAAGGAGCAGGTGAGAAAGGGAACTGGGCTCCCCTGGAAGTAGAGGGAACAGGGAACCTCTACTTCCTGACTCCCACACACGTCAGGTGCTATTCCTGTGGCTATTCGTGCTGCACCCCACCGGTAATGGCTTTCGTCGTGTTTATAGCTATCTGAAATGGCCTTGCCTAGTTCAGCCATTCCTAAAGCTATTTGCTGCGACAACAGCTGACTTCTGCACTGCTGGACGGGGCTCAGGTCCCCTTACATCCAGCCTGGCCACCCCTTCCCCTTTGTTGCCCGTGAGAGAAGTCATTTTGCCAGCTGAAGATAACCCATGAGTGACCTTGGGGGATTTTTCAGAGGGCAGAGGTTTTAAGGTGTAAATAGGAAGTGTCTAGTTAGGAAGTGTAAAACACACATGATCTCACAAACGCAATCATGACTCTGAGACCTCCCTGACCACAGTCCAGGAGGAGACAGGGGTCCAAGGTGCCTGTCCACACAGAGAACAGGAGCACCCGCAGGTAGCCAGGAATGTGTGTGAACAGCACTGAAATCAGACATCTTATCCTTATTTCCCACCGTCTAGCTTCATTTTGTGATGAGCTCCCACTGTCCTGAGAGGGAGTGACCCATTCACCACCAGCCGTCTTGCCTACCTCTGCCTGCAGTGGTTCCTAAGTTCTGTGATCTGACGCAGGGCCAGGGCAGGGGACACCTGTCCAGGTAGTCAACTCCTCAGGCCCCGTGGCCCCTGCTGGGAGGGTTCCTCCAGGCCTGGGGACCTGCTCCTGTGTCCTGCCTGCCCGTGGAGACCGGCGACAGAATGGCAAGCCCAGGCTGGGAGAGTGGCCCACCAGCCTGGGCGTGGCCTTTGCTTCAGGACCCCAGACCTCTCTGCCCCTCTTTCTCGGCACCTCACGGTACGCTGTGATGGCTCATGATCCCTGAGAGCCGAGAGAATGAGTGTGCATTTCCTCCAAATGACAGAGGGGTCGGGGCTGCACCATCCCATAAGGCCAAGAGAGACGAGGTGTTACACTCCATTTGTTGCTTCAGCAAAGGAAGGGAAAACCCCGAGAATCATATTATAACAGTGTAGACCTTTATATGTGTCATGGATTCTTTTAATAATTCTAACAGACGTCTTCAGGAACTAATGTTTGGGAGCTAGTGCTTATGTTTCTGTCATCCATAAAGAGGACCCACAAGGCCTGGCAGCAGAACATACGCCTGGCAAAACGTGCTCCTCCAGTGGCTCACAGACCAGAGCGTGGCTATGCCTGGGGGCCTGGGGCACATGAGCAGCAGGAAATACCCTGCTACCTGCTCTGCAGTGGGCCAGGGCTCTCTAGCACCAGCTCCATAGGTATCACAGCTGGGTTTGCTGCTGTTCACTGGATAGCCCAGCTGTACATGATGGGATTAGACCTGTGGCTGGATGAGTCTCCTCTGTCCCCATCTGACTCCACACCAGGTTGCTGAGGTCCCAGATCCAACATTTGTGCATGGGGTTGCAGTAACTGTACACACAGATCTTGTGTGTGCTGATCTACCAGGAGTTCCCTGAGTGTGTCACCAGCTGGTACAGAGCAGGAGCTCAAAACCAGATTTCATTTTGTTCACACAATCGGGTTGAGGATTCCTAGTCCCAATACTGAAGGCCCTGGGCCATTCACTAATGGGGTTGGAAGCAGACAGTTCTGAGTAAGTCTAAGACAACCCAGAGTGACAGAATGTGATGAGGTCAGCCTGCCACAGGATGCCAGCTCTGTACCTGCACACAGGGCCCTACTGCACACGGTGCTGGACTTTCCACCTTTTCAAGAGCTTCTTTGCTGAGGTCTGGCTTTTTCATGACAGGAATGTCCTGGAAGCACCTGGGAGCCATTTGTTGAGACTGAGGCTCTGAATGTAGGGCCCCGGGAGAGTCCTCCTGGATGAGCTGAAGGGGGTACCCATTAGCACCCTCAGCAGCCAGCAGGGCGAGGGTGACAGCACTCAGACAGGCTTCCTCACTGCACAAGCCCGTGGGTGCACCAGGGCCAGGAGGGTCCGCACCCGCCACCATAGCCACAGGCTCTACTCCGATCACGTGGCTTCCACAGCACTACAGCTGGCCAGTCCACTGGCCCAAGCCTGCTGGCAGCTCCAGGGTCACTCGTAACTCTATTCACACACGAGTCCCAAGGCGGCCTCTCAGGTCAAGCCAAGACTCCATCAGAGACTCCCGAGAAAGCTGCTTACCACCTGCCACGCCCTGAGCCACCCGAGGGCCATGTCTCACCCTCTGGCCAGAGGGCGACATGGTGTTGCCTCACAGTGGAGGAGAGTCCCAACGTCCTGACTCCCTGCAGAAGCCAGGCACCCTGTCGTCGTTCCTCCTCTCTAGAGGACACAAACTTCTCTCCCTTGGCCCTCGACTGCCTTTCTCACAGATTAAACGAATGAGCTGCTTCTACTCCCACATTCTGGCATCTGTGAACATGTGACTCTGCAATACCAACAGCACTGTAGGCAAATGTCCTCTGGACCCAAAGAAATGTGTTCTGCAGCTGCAGGAATCCCTGTGTGTGACGAGAACTCCAGCCGTGCAGGAAGGAGAGGGTGTGAGCATCCTCTGCCCAGACCTCACCCCCCACATGACACCCATGAAGGAAAGCCACTGCTCCATTTTCTGCTGCCCATTACGAAGGTCAGTAACCAGAGGCAGTGCAGCCCCAACCTTCATGATGTGACTTAAGTGGCCACGTGTTACACAGCTGTGTGTGCTCCGTACCGCATGGGTACTTACATCTGAACTCACCAGTCCTCACAAAAACCCTATTAGGCTGCACAACAGGGAGTGGCCCAGGCAGGATGGGCGGGGCATCTGGCCTCAGAGTCTGGCTGTAACCATTCTGCGGGAGGCTCTGGGTGTGCGCTCACCATGCATTTCTGATTTGTGCATTTTAAACATCATCTACTGACTCCCCACTATCCTCCATCTTCCCTTTTTCTCCTGATTTCTCTCGTCTTATTAGTTTACATTTCTTACTTACTCTAAAGCTTAAAACAACACTTACATCTTTATTTTTGAATTCCTTGATTTAACATCTCTTGTATCTCCATCATAAAAGAAGCTCAAATCCCCCCTGGTTTCTCCTAGCTCTCCCCAGCATTGTGCGCCACCCCCCAAACCATACAGCAATATAACCACTTCAGAGTGTCATGATTAAAGACTGGAGGTGCCAAAAAACATGCCCACATTGGGTCTTCCATGATTTCTCCATAAACTGTTTCTAAATGCTAAAAATCAACACAGCGTTCCTTACCACCCCGACGGCACAAAGCCTAGTCACCATGGAACCAACTAGTTGAATTGGCCTTGTAGAGAATAAACCATAATGTATTCTATTAACACGTTGGCACACAAACTAGATGAGGCAAATTTTCTTTTCTCACACTCATGACCTGCTCAAACTTGGCCCATTTCCTGTGCTTCAACCCAGGCTGTAATGTCTACAGACGGTTGTGTAGATTTCCTGGAGCCTCCAGTACAAAAGAAGTCACCACGACGACGTCACCCCTCCAGTTCTGAAGGGACCACCCCTCCAGTTCTCACCCTGCTGCTGATTGCCTCCACCTGCCCCAACCCTCTCTTGGGACCCAGTGTCTTCCACGTGCACAGTTCCCTGCACCCTGGGGTCTCCCCCCGCTGCACACCTGGGTCGGGCTGTGTTTTGAATCACTTGCATTTTACTGGAGAATTCTTGCTAGGGAGGTAAAGAGAGAAACACTTCCAAGTCTTGATCTGACTGGAAATGCCTTTATTTTGCCTTGTCATTTGCTACTTTGACAGTTAAAAGGTCCTAGATTTTAAATCATTTCCCTCAGGCATAAAGGTATTTGTCTCTTGTTTTCTCACAAAGGTGCTGATGATTCTCATTATTTGCAGGAAAAAAAAAAGTGTTTTGTTCCCTTCTCTCTGAAGCTCTTGGGATCTTTTCTTTATCCCTAGCTTCTTACATTTTAATGAGGCTATGTCTAGCTATTGGATTCTCTTCCATTCATATAGGTTGGTATTCATGAGTTCTTTCAATTGAAGATGTTCATCTTTTTCAACTCAGGGAAATTTTCTTCTATCATTTCTTACTTTCTCTCCTCTATTTCTTTCTCTTCTCTTTCTTGAATTCCATTATGTGATTGATCCCACAGGTGGTCCACCTAGAACTTGTTATCATATTTTCCATCTCTTTGCCTCTTCTGCCCTAAGCTCTGGAAGATTTTCATCACATTTTCTTTAACAATAATCTAAGTTGCTCGTTTTGGCAATCATAGTCATAAAATGAAAGAACTTTCCCCCTTTTCACAGGGAGTTCTTAGTTATGAATGCAATATTTTCTCAAAGTAACGTCTGTTATGAATGCAATGTTTTCCCAAAGTAAATTCAGGCAACAGAACACATTAAAAATATTTTTCAGTAACATCTTTCAAACTATTAATATCATCTGCAGCTAATTGTTTTCTTTGAACAAAATAAACACCATAAGATAAATCAGAAAGGTAAGTGCATGGTGGACACAGTCCCTTATGGGTTTGGTCATGGTCTCTGAAGGACAGAAAGCAAGAAAAGGACCTAGTGAAAATCAGATTCACTACAAAAGGAAAGAAAAGTGTGCAGGCACAGAGTGAGCCTGCAGAAATGCCATCACAGGGCAGACCTCCTAGCCTCTGCCTTCCAGACCAGGATGTGAGGATGAGGTGGCATTGTGCATGGCCACCTCTGTTTAAAGGTAACGATAACCTCTTGTGCAATTGCCTGGCTGTCCTTGAACTAACACCCCGAAGTGCCTGTCTCCAGGGATACCACAGAGGACGTCACCCAGATAAAACCTCAGTCCTTTCAAAAGACTTTGGAGTAAGTTGAGAGTAATTGGGTCAACCAAACAGCTTAGACGCATTAACTGTTCAGTGCTAGAGTTTATATTCTTCAAGAAAAGAACAGAACTGTGTAAGATAAGGTTTAATTAAAATCATGGCCCTCATTCAGATCCCAAGATATGTGGGGAGAAAAGGCAAACAGAGACCAGGAGGCATGCAGGAGGGACTCCATGCCCATCCCTGCTCCCGTACTTACCAGAAGGCTCCTATTGAGCCTTTCCAGGGAAACTCATTTTGAAGCTGGCTTGTTTTACACATTCTCTGCACCATTGTGATTATTTATTTGGATTATCAATTGCTTCCTATTATGGTTTAAATGTGAGGGGTTCCCCAAAATCTCTTGTGTGAGACATGGCAAGAAAGTTTAGAGATGAAATGATTGGGTTATAAGACTTAACACAATTAGTGCATTACTCTCCTGATGGAGTGGGTTGTAACTGTAGCCAGGGGAGGCTGTGGCTGGAGGAGCTGGGTCCCTGGGGGCGTGCCTTGGGGTTTGTATTTTACCTTGATGGAGCAGAGCACTCCCTACCCCGCCCTTCCTGGTCAGCCTGTGAGCTGCTTCCCTCCACCACACTCTTCTGCCATGAGGTTCAGCCTCACCTCAAGCGCGAGGAGTGGAGTGAGATGCCTGTGGACTGAGACCTCGGAAACCATGAGCCTCAAATCAATTTCCTCCTAAAACTCTTCTTGCCGGGTCTTTTGATCACAGCAGTGAAAAAGCTAATTAAAACACTTTCAATAATGACTCAAATTTGTTCTTCATTTTGATAGGATATTTCACTCTCTTAATCATATAATTTTACACCTTTTGTTAAATAATAAGAAATCCATAACTCTTACTTGGTAACCATAAAGATAAAATCCACATCAATGATTTTATTTTCTGTTGAGGTCTTCTCTGTTTAGGTCTCCTGATCTAATTATTCTTGAACTTCTTTCTTAGGCAATTCTTGTACAAATATTAGATTACTTATTACTTAGATTATTTATTTTGCAGACTAATGGCTTCTTACTATGATGTTTTTATTCCACTCAATTCCGTTTACAGAGCACCTCCATGGATCACTGTATACAGAGTTCTGTGTATATAATTGTAGTGCTTGTACAAATCCAGGAGGATAATTAGGAATGCATGGCCCATAGCCTGCCTGGCCCTACAGCTTCCAAAGGCAGAGCTGGAGCTTGATCTAAAGGCCAGCTTCCTCTGGCTCTTTCTACCAGTGGCACTTACCCCAGCGCACAGCTCCATGGTTCAAAGCCACACTTGGTTCCCACACACTAGGTCATCATTCCACGCAATGACCTTTCTCATTTACAGAGTCACTCATGGGTCGTTAACATCTGTTTTAACCCTAAAATTGGATACGCATGCTTCTGGGTTGGTACCATTTAGAAATGTCACTCAAGGGACTCATCCTCAGTAACCCTTCCTCGAACTAGAAAATGCTATTTTCCATTTTCAGCTTCCTCCCTTCTCTAACTCATATCTGTCTTTTTAGATGTCAGAAATCCATCACTAGAACTCATATTTTAAAAAAAATACAATAGAGTTATATGTAGTCATTCCCTAAAAAGGTCAAAACACTTCATAATGAAGCAACTGGGAATTCACTTTGATAGATAGGAAACAAAAGCAAATTACAGAAATATTTCAGAGTTCACACATTTTGATAAGACAAGAAGGAGGTTATATCTTATCTACACCATTTTTTTAAACCTTAACTCATTTTAGTATTCAAAGAATTTAGACAAGAGAGGGCTAAGTCATCTCCAGCTGATCAGAGCAGAGAAGAGTCTCCCGGGCAGACCAGCAGCAGCATGTGTGCCTAGAAAGACAGACACATGCAAACACCCCACCAACACTATAAATCAGAAGAACATGTGGTCGCCACGCCACGTCCCACCCCTGGCTTGCTTGCTGAGGGCAAAGCTCTCCCCTTAGGGTTGTCAGTCCACAGCGTGGCCATGTGCTGAGCCTGGGCAAGGGGAACGGACAGCCAACACCGGCACAGGTAGCCGCTGACCTCTTGGGTGTGCAGCAGTACTATGATCAAACTAGTTGAATAAGCAAATTATGAGGCTGAGGTTAAAAGCATCAAAACACACTTTCCTGACAGAAGCAACCTGTGCCCAGGCACACTAGTACCACAAGTGATGTTCTCTTTGCTCCAGCTGACAAACTGACCCTTTCACACTCCAACCGCAGGACAGGCAAAATCTCAGGGAACGCTCCAGCTCAGAGAAACTGCTCTCCTCCATATGTTGAGATCTAGAGCTGACATAATAAATGTGTTGGTCTGTTTTTTGTCACTGGGACAAAATACTTGAGAAAAACAACTGAGAAGCCAGGCACAATGGCACACACCTATAATCCCAGAGACTTGGGAGGCTGAGGCGGGAGGATCACAAGTTTGAGGCCAGCCTCAGTAATCTAGGGAGACCCTCAGCAACTTAGCGAGACTCTGTCACAAAATAAAAGTAGAAAAAGGGCTAGAGATGTAGCTCAGTGGTAAAGCACCCCTGGGTTCAATCCTCAGTACCAAGAAGAAAAAGAACTTAGAGGTAGAGATATTTATTTTGGCTCAGTTTCAGAGGTTTCAGTCCATAAACAGATGCTCCATCACTCTGGACCTGAGATGAGGCAGATCATCATGGTGGAGGGCAGGGGACAGTTACTCAGCTCCTAGTAACCAGGAAGCAGAGAGAGAGGGAGGGGCCAGAGCCAAGACAGTCCCCAAGGCGCACCCCTGAGGCCCCGTTCCTGCACCTGTCCCACCCCTTACAGCCATCATCACCTCCCATAATGCCATCCAATTATCAATCCTGTGCTGAGGCCAGAGCCCTTGTGAACCGGACACTCCCCAAGTCCCCATCTGAACATGGGGGCACTGAGGACCAGCCTTCAACACCTGAGCTTTTAGAGGACACTCCAGACCCAAACATAAGAATAAAAATAAAATAAAAACCAACATCCAAGATAAGAGCACAGTCCCTGCACAAGCACTTCTTGCTTCTGCTGACTTGGAGCACAGGGTGGATGGATCCTTGGCACCGGCAGGTGAGAAAGCATCGCTGCTGCAGGATCAGGCATCAGATAGGACACCTCCAGGAAGAGGGGACCCTGTGACCACCTCCTCTCCCAAGCCCACAGACTCCCACTGCTCTCCCTGGGTTGGACATCTCCCCTAAGTGGGGAACTCACTGAAAACACTGACACGTGCCCAGCAGATTCCCAGATCAGGTCGTGAAGCAGAGGATAAAAGGAGGGTATGGATCTGGGGGACGGGATTTAACACGTGGTGCAGGCAGTGGAGCCCAGCCACCAGGAAGCAACGCAGAAGCCTGGCTCCGGCAGGAAGGCCCATGGAAAAGGCTGTACCCCGAGGCAGAGGCCCCCAAACACTGGGACCTGTGTGGTGTCTGCATCTCTGAAATCAGAGGTGTAGTAAGGACAAACCAGGAGCTTCCAAGGTAAGATGGCCTGCCAAAGCCACCCTCACAGCCCCTCCCTGGGCTCAACTTCAGACAGCAGCTCCTGAACCCAGTCCTGGCCCTGCCTTCCCTTACTGGCAAAGTTTGCTTTAGAAAACTTTCAAATTCTGTATCTGCCTCTTGGAGATGTGAATCTTTGTTAAAACCTCTTGCCAGTTTTACAACTTAGCCATGAAGGCCTTGGAGCCACACTTGTGAGATGTAAACTCCTGGGAAGTCTCCCCAGCTCTCCAGGAGGAGCAGCCACCAGCTCCAGTTATAAAACCAGCTGCTCTCCTCTCCTGAAGGCAGGCAAAGCCCAGTAGCCACCACAGCTGGTCTATGCCCACCCCGCCCTTAAAAGCTCCCCTGCCCTTTGGTAAGCCACTTCTGCATTGAGCCTTGCTCTGTGCTCCAGCTGCTGGGATAAAATTTTTGGTAATTCTGGTAAGATTTTTCTTTAACATGTTGAGGGGGGCTCAGAACCAGCAAGTCTTACAATGAATGAGATTTTGTAGAATTATTTTAATCTGATTCCTAAAGTATTCAGTAAAGCAAAAAAGGACTTTAATTTAAAGGAAATGTTACATTTAAAAAACAAATTCTAGTGCTAAAATATATAAATGTTACAGGGAAAAATTCTTCGTCACTATATAGAGGTTTTAGAAAATACTTGCATAGTCGTCAAATCTTTACTTAGAATTTAACTACTTGTTTTGTATTTACTATAGAAGTGGCCAGAATTCCGCACATAAAGGTAAAAGAAGCACATTCATGCTATCAAAGTGAGATTCTGTATTGCTAGCTATGGAGATTTGCATCCCCACATCTGCAAAATGTGATTGTCTCAAACTTAATTTATTCTGTTAAATATCAGTAAGGGTAGTTTTAAACTGACTGATGATTTCAATTATTGCATTAAAGAACTATATAAAGACAATGAAATCCTATAAAAATTTTATTTTTATAGCAACAGCCAGTCACCTAGCAGCTGAGGTCGTAGGAAGAATATAATGAATTTGAAAATACGGGCACTTGTAGAGATCAGGTTGTTTTGCATTCACACAGGAGTGGAAGACACAGGTTCTTATTTGACATCTATCATGCCTTTGCTTTTCTCTAATGCCCAAGTGGGTTTGTATTTGAGCAAAGCGAAGTTTGCAGTCATGACAGAATAAATAACCAGCAGTGTTCCTCAAAACAGAATCTTACATGTAAGCGATTTTTAAATTTGCCTCAGTATATATTTAAAGTCAAATATGTAACAATCAAAAGGGATTCAATTCCCTTACTACAAAGCCTGGGAAGCAGCAGTCTCGAAGCACTTTTTCCAGAAAGAATGGGTTCTGATATTATCTGAAAACTTAAACAAATAGTAAGCACCTGCCTCCAGAGAAAATCAACACGGGGAGAACAGTTCAGTACTTCCGAAGCTTTGAATCCTCCTCCTTTGGCTGGTTCCTCCTCACCTCGGGCAGCTGCGGCTAGAGACCAGGGATCCTCCAGTGGCAGGCTTGCTCCTCTGAGGTCAGCATGCATCCCAGAGGTCGGTGGGCAATCATCTTGAGGACGCTCCATACCCGGCTCCCTCCCACAGAAACTTGGAGTGAGTACCACAGATACCAAGGGCACGTGGTACCAAGAGCAGGAGCAGGGAGAAGCCAATGGTAAAGGACCTTGGGGGCTGGGCCACAGCTACACACCAGCATGACATAGCTGTGGCTTAGGAAATTCATGTTTAATTTATAGAAGTTGCCATTTCAGAATTCTAGTTCTTTCTCAAGCTATTTCTAAGTATAGAAATACTAACATTCAATCTTATTTACAAACTTTAATTAAACACCTTCGGACCTTTAAAATCACATTCATAAAGTTTAAATTCTCCAGTTGCCTATCAATCCCTCTAGTTCTTAAGTGATTCTAATAAATTCAATAAAATGAGCTCCAGACCACAATGAACATAATGTTCTCCTAATTGTTCTAATGCCATCTATGCTCTTGTGAAATTCCTAGACCACCTCTCTAAAACCCAACTTCCCCAAAGTAGTACAAGGAAAAAACAATATTTCAAACATGAAGATTTCTTAATATAAAACTGCATAACCAGCTCATCCATCTCAAGTATCATTATGCTTAAGTCCAAATCTTCAGGATGCGGACAACGTTGGCCCATGAGGAATGAGCTCGGCCTTCTCACTTCATGGTGGCGCAAGGACAAGACAATATGAGAACAGATTAGACTGGTTCTGACAATGACTTGGAACATTAGTGATCACAAACGCAATCCAGTCACAATACGTTCCCCAAGGGGGAGATCGGTTATGGGACTCAGACCACAGATACCAGTTCAATGCTGCAGAGCCTCTTCCTTCCCCACCTGTTCCCTGTGGTTGACCTTGGCTCCTGCAACCTAAGCGTCACAGAACATAATGCCTCTGCTGGGAAAGACTGTTGCACAGCCTGCCAGCCTTTGCATGGTCACAAGAGTGTGCCAGGCCTGGGACATACCCTCACGAGGAGGGAAAGAGCTTCAACCTATGTTGGGCCCACTGCCCTGCCTCGGAGTAGCTTTGCCTGCCCCCAGACTGACGTGTGCATACTTACTCTGCTTAAACACGTGTGCTCTAGGGCGTCTGCCAACCCAGCCTCTACCTGCTCCCAGCAGGGAGGAATTGGCCCTTCACCTGCATCTGCTGTGGGCTGAGCCCCCAGCCATGGGGACCAACCCTCATTATGAAAGCTGCTCTTGCCCTACACCTTCTCCACGTGAGTAACACGTGTTCCTTCCAGTGCTGACAGGAGTCGCCTTTCCTGGTGACCTCAACACCTGCAAACCATGCAGTGGGCTGGCATTTTGGGCCTGCTGTTCCTGGTGTCAGTATGGTGACATGCTTTGCTGGCCTCAACGCAGTGGGACTCTTTCCCTGGGGGTGCCAACAGGGGCCACTTGATCAGCAGTATTTCTCAATGCAAGGGTTTGGGGTCTTGTTCACACGAGGAACAGCAGTGTGCAAGCAGCCAAAACTTGAGCAAGCAGTGTTTTCATCCAATGATTTCAATCACTCTCTCAAGATCATCCCACGTAAATACACGGCTAGGAGCCAGGTGCACAGGTTAATGGTCGGAATAGGGAGGTGCATTTCAGATTTTGCTGATGCTATGAAAAGTCACAGCAGCTGTTTGGAAACAATTTCATTAATTCTATTATTTTCTATCCTAATATGATAGTTTGTTCCTTATGTGTAATTATTTTATAACTGACCAGTGATGTACCATATAGTGACATGCTATTGATTGGTAACTTATTGCTCATTATTTAACTATTTGCACAAAAACTTATTTTTTGAAGGAGAGAGATGCCCATCAGCTCATCTACCCACTGATGCCTGCTACTCTCATCCAAGTTGATCACTTGGTTATGTTTTGCATCAAAACTATGAAAATATCTTCCTACCTTGGAACTTGAGAAAAGTCATACACACACCTCATATATACTACAATGACACCAATGTACAGCAGAGTGCCTGGAGTTACTAACACTTTATTGCACACTTAAAATTTGCTGGAAAAATAGATCTTAAATGTTCTTCCCACATCAAAAAAATAACTAAGTGAAGTGATGGATATGTTAATTAGCTTGATTGTGGTAATTATTTCACAATGTGTATATGTATTTCACTTTGCATGCCATAAATGAATACAAGTTTTATTTGTCAATTATACCTGAGTCACTGGATTACAGGCATGTGAATTGAAAAATACCCAAAAGGTCATATGACACATATATGGGACACGACCAAATGCTCTAACATAAGCATGATCAAAAACCCAAGAAGAAAAAAACAACAAGAATAGGACAGAATAGTTGAAGAAATGATGGTGAAGAACTGGAGAAACTAATGAGAGTGATCAGATCATAGATTCAAGATGATTTACAAAACCTCAACATTTGGTTACTTATTTCTAATGTCTTCATTAGTGTATCATAGTTATCCATGGGAGTGGAGTTCATTTTGACATACTCATGCATACGTGGAATGTAATTTGCTCCATTTCAGTCCCCAATAATTAAGGCTCAAGCTATACTTACTGTGTGATCTAGTAGCATTCTTAAGTATTTGATGAAAATGCATATAATAGATGCTTCACAAAAATCTATCCACAAATGGTCATCACAGTTTTAAAAATAATTGCCCCTAACTGGGATTAGCCTGAGTGTCCATCAGCTGATGGATGAATCAATGAATTGTGGCAAATCCATAAAATGGAATAGCAGTGTGCAAGAAACAGGAACAGACTGCTACAATGCCTCACGGAGGAGGAACTTCAAGCACACTGTGTTAGATTTTTAAAGAGGCCAAAAAGCTATACACTCTGTACCTCCATTAATGTGAGATTTTGAAAAAGGCAAACTCTGGACAAAAATGAGTTTAACCTTTACCAAAATCAGGAGGCCAAGGGATATTTGACCACAATGTTGTATGAGGAAACTCTTTGGGGTGATGAAAATATTCTATAACAATTGATTATAAATTATATGCATTTATCAACCCCCATAGAACCATACACTTCAAAAACAGGTGAATTAGCCAGCACAGTGGCACATGCCTGTAATCCCAATGACTCAGGAGGCTGAGGCAGGAGGATCACAAGTTCAAAGCCAGCCTCAGCAACTTAGTGAGGCCCTAAGCAATTTAGTGAGACCCTGTCCCAAAATAAAACATAAAAAAGGGCTGGGGATGTAGTTCAGTGATTAAGCACCCCTGAGTTTCAAGCCTGGTGCCAAAAACAAAACCAGGTGAATTTCACTATATTTTAGATTATCCTTCAATAAACCTGGCTTATAAAAATATGTTATAAGACTGCACCTTGTTCCAGAAATGCCAGTATTTCTATGCATGGAGAATGCTGTGTTTGCCCAGAGTAAATTTTAAACTGTGTATTTCCTAAATCACCCATGTCGGTGTTTGAAGAGTCCACCTTAAAGAAATGGACATAGAGAAAACAGAGGAGACGGTGATTGAGAAAAGAGATAGAAGGTGTGGCTTTGTTAGCTTTCCTGATGGAAGTGCCCAGTGTTTGAATGGGAGGCAGCTCTCACTGGTTTTCTTACTGACACTGAGCCTGGGTTCCCTCACCTTCAAATGCTGACTATCCCTCTAGCTTGCTCTTAGGAAACAGCACTGAGAAGCGAATGCAATGGTCCATCAGAAAGGCTAAGGAGCCAGGGAAACATAGGTTGGTAGTAGGGGCTGGGCTGCAGGTTTACTATTAGCATCATTATTAATTAATTATTATTTGATATGAGAAACAAATTCTATGCTAAAATGTAAAGTGCTTCAGTAACAGTGAAAATCATGAAAATACAGCAACCTAATGAGAAAGTCTACAAAACATTTCCTTTTCTACCTACTTGAGGAATATACTTGTCGGAGTAATTACCCTAAAAAATAAAACTGCAGCAACTTACAGAACAAGGCTCTCTGTCACCATGGACGTGCAAGGTGGGAAGATGACGTGTGACACGTCATCCTGCTGATGCACGCTGACGCCCCACAAGCCAGGCACAGCGCTGTGAGGGGTACAGGAAAGACCGGAGTGGTACAGGGAGAGGGACCGAGCAGAAAACACAGGGTCTCTGCGTACCCCACACTGCGCAGGGACACACAGGGGACACCAAGGACACCCTGGGGGTCAGATGACTCACGATGTTCAGATATGATTTGGCATATTTTTGTAATTTTCAGTTGTAAGCCATGCATGTTTGTTGCGCCTTCGTCGAATTGAGATCTGAGTTCAACCAAATCTTACTTTTTAAGAAAACATCTCAGTTATCAGTGAGTTTGAACTCAGCAATCTAAAATAAAAAACCTTGACATGTCCCTTAAATTTGTACAATCCAGAAAATAAAACCTGACCAGTGCTAATATTTTAGTGAGAGCAAAAGAATAGGCTTTAAAGAAAGGCTGAACATTTGAGAACCACTTACATTTCAACCTAGGAGGACCACTGTGGAGAGACACAGTTACGTGCAAGTCGCCATGAAGGAAGGTCAGGGCAAATCGTCGCCTTGACCAGTGGTCATCAGAAGACCCTCTCTCTCTGCAGCAGACTTACACCAGGGACTCAGAAGATTCCAGAGGCAGCGCCCTTGCTGGCAGATGGCTATGTGCTATCACCCAGAGGCAATGTGGTCACACTCAGGCAAAACCAAGCCTACTCGTTCACTGGTTCTCTCTTACATATAAATTCCACAATCCTTTAAAGAATTCTGGCTGGGAAGTTCATCTCCTCTGAGTTCAATTGGCAAAATACATGACCATTCTCAGAGAGTCTGAGCTCCTGGATCATTTCTAGTTCTATAATTTAAAAACAAGATTTCCAGCACAGCTGTACCTCGCAAGGCCATCTGCAATCAGGAACGGAGACTGATATACTTTCCGGTCTGAGTTGTAGACTGTACAAATGGACAGGGACCGGGCCATTTCCGATCTCAACCTGCTGCCTCTGCAGCAAGCAGGCCAGAAGCCTCAGGACTTGGTTGGTGACCGCCACCTACTCTGCTTTGGTGCCTTTCTTCTTATACCAGGCCAGCCAGAGGAAGCCAATTATGGCCTGAAAACTAGCTGTATCCAATACCCCGTGCCTACCAAGCCAACTCCAGCTTTCCCTGCCCAGCAACGCCTGGCCAGAGCTGGAGCATCTGATAACTCTTGTTTTTGTTTGCTTGTTTGTTTTTTAACTACACATCTTTCCTACTTTCCTGCTGCCTGTTGAGGCCAGGCCAGGGCAAGAGGACAGTCAGTGTAGGTGATGAAGGGCTGGGCCAGGAAGATGGGGGCTGATTCAAAGGAAATAAAATGCCAATATCTCCAGAGCACTTCCCCCTCCTCCAGCCTGTCGCCAAGGCTACCTGCCTCCAGGGAATTGTTCCTCCCAGCAATTGCTAATGAGTAGCCTCCAGGTGGCTCCCTTCCTGCCTGTACCCCTGGGCTGCTTCCTTCCTGCCCTTGGATCGCTCCATCTTTTGGGTCACATAGATAGGATGGGAGGAGGGGGCATGAGAACAAAGGAAATCTGAAGTCTATAGAAGGGGCAGGACACCCCCACTCCCTCAGGCACCAGCTTTTTTTTTTTTTTTTGGTACTGGGGATTGAACTCAGGGGCACTGGACCACTAAGCCACATCCCCAGCCCTATGTTGTGTTTTATGTAGAGACAGGGTCTCACTGAGTTGCTTAGCACAGGCACCAGCTTTGAATCCCTCCTCTATGGAGGAGACTCTGTTTCTCTCTGTGTTCTATCCTCTAAATAAAATGTTTTGCTCTTGCCTCGGTGTTCTTTGAGTATTTAATCTTTAATATCGGAGGAACAGGACTTGAAATCATCTCTGGTCTCACTCTGAATCCCAGGCAAATGGAGGTGATGATGGCTGACTCCTTAGCCACACCACGTTATGTAAATAGCCTCTACTCATTCTCATTTGGGTGGTCTTCGTTTGTGTCGACAATGTAGTAGGCAACTTTGGGAAACGTCATACTGTCCTGTTCTGCACTGAGACATACTTACATGAGGAAAAAAGAACTTATCTTCCAGAAGTAAATGTTCAGTAGTCACCTGTTACTGTAACAAGTCCCTGAGCTAATCAAGTTACAGAGAGGAAAGGTTGATATTTGCCTCATGGTTTCTGAGGTTCCAGATCGTGATTCATGGCTCTTAAGCCTGTGGTGAGGCAGCACATCAAGGTGGGAGCACACAGCTGAGCAGAACTGTTCACACCATGATGAGAAGCAGAAGGGGAAGGAGCTAGGGTCCCGTCATCGCCTTGGAAGGCATGCCTCCAATGACAAAGAGTCCTGCCACTGGGCCCCAGCTCCTAAAGGCTCCACCACTTCCCAGGAGCCTAGTGGGCTGGGGTCCATCCTTAAATACACAGACCTTTTGGGAGCGAGTGATTTATCCAAAACCTAGCGAAGTGTTTTCTGAGAAAGTTAAGACTGAACTATTTTGAATAGCTTACTTTCTGCAACTAACATCTTACTCAGATGCACTTTAGGAATTCCGCCGGCTGTGCCCTCCTGTCCAAAGCTAGTGTGGCCTTTCTCCAGTGCCAAACAGATTCTATCCTGCAAGATCCCCTTTCAGCCACTGAGCCCAGGCCCCCGCCCCACAACACACGCCTGGCCTCCTCTGAGATGCCCCGGGACTCTGTAAGAACAAGGTGCTCCCTGGCTGAAACAAGCATATTTAGTTTTCCCCATTCACCACATTTCATAGTGGCCTTTGTGGGAAATTGACGCTGGTGATCCTGGAGACTTTTCCAGGGTTCCATGGAGCCCTGTCATTGCCAGGGCTCTCTAATCTCAACCCAGAACAGCAAGGCTCAGAGCAGTGAGCTCCTCCGCCTGGCTCTCAGCCTGACTGAGGTCTCCTTTGTCCAGCCCCCAAACACCAGTCCCTTCTGCCCTCGGGGATGAGGCACCATCCTCAGGAATCTGAAGACTTGCTTTTGGGGGAAGGCCACCCTGCTTCTGTTCTCGTCCTTGTTTCCCTATTGTCTCTTCCTCTGTCAGTCTGTACGGGGAACTCACAGGAAGGAGGACAGGCCCTGGCTCCGTGGCTGGCACAGCAGGTGGGCCTGGTCTTACAGATGACCAGGGACACAGGATCTGGGTCACCTGTGGCGGTCTGCACTTACACAGGTATTGGTCTGCACTTGCTTCTCCTGTGATGCCTTCACCCTGTCCTGGTGTCAGGGTGATCTTGGCCCTATAAAAGGAGTTCAGGAGTGTGCCCTCCTCTTCTGTTTTTTAAGAATTGGTATTAATTCTGTAAATGTTTTATAGAATTCAGGGGCTAGACCTTTTTGATAAGAAGCTTTAAATACAAATTTAATGGGGGTTTTTTGTTGTTTTTTGTTTAAATATTTTTTTAATTGTAGATGGACACAATATATTTGTTTTATTTATTTATTTTTATGTGGTGCTGAGGATCGAACCCAGTGCCTCACGCATGCCAGGCAAGCGCTCTACCACTGAGCCACAATCCCAGCACCCAAATTTAATGTTTTTATTTATTATCAGCCTTTTCAGAATTTTAACTTCTCCTGATTTAATTTCTATAGTTTGTGTCTTTCTAGATTTTTTTCTATTTCATCTAAGTTAATTAGCTTATTGGCAGATATTTATCCATACTATCCCATTACATGTTTTTAAATATCTGTAAGGTCTGTAAAAATATTTCCTCTTTATTCCTCTTATTTCTATGAATCTTCTCTTTTCTTGTGGTCAACCTAACTAAGATTAGTTAATTTTGTCAATCTTTTTAAAAAGTCATATTTGTTATTATTTCTATGCTTTCTCTATTTTATTAATTTCTATTTTGCCATTATTTCCTTCCTTCTGCTTCATTGGATTTAGTCTGCTCCTCTGTAATAATTGTCTCAGTTGAGAACTTCGGCTCAGGTCTGGGGCTGTCCACAGATGCCCCCACTGCTCCAGCAGCACCCTGGCTGGCTTTCAGGTTTTCCTCCTGATGGCACTCAGGTCCATGGTTTTTATTTCTACATATCTGTAAATTTCTCAAATTTCTTTCTGTTATTATTTTCTAATGTTATTTCATTGTGTTTGGAACACATCTTGTATGATCGTTTTAATGCGTTTGAGCTTATCAGGGCTTACGTTGTGGCCTAGCCTGTCGTATTCTCCAGAGAGCATTTCAGGGGCACATGAGAAGAATGTGCTTCCTGGCATTGTTGGGTATTCTAAAGGCATCTTCTAGGTCCAGTCAGTTCAGTTTTGCTCAAGTCTTCTATTTCCTTGTTGATCTTCTGCCTAATTGTTCTAGAGAGGAGGCTGAGGCAGGAGGATTGCAAGTTCACACCCAGCCTCAGCAACTTAGTGAGACCCAATCTCAAAGAAAAATAAAAAGGGCTAGGATATAGCTTGGTGGTAGAGCATCCCCAGGTTCAATCCCCGGAAGGAAGGAGAGGAGAAGGAAGGAAGGGAGAAAGGAAGGAAGAAGAGAGGGAAAGGGAGGAGAAGGAAGGAGCAAAAGGAAAGGAAAGAATCTGCCCATCACTGGTTCACACCCCTCTCTTCCACCGTGCAATTTTGGGGATTCTTTATAACAAGTCCTGTGGTAGCGCAGCAGGGTCCATGCAGCCATAGGCCCCGCATCTGGGACAGGCGGTCCACAGAGGCACCCTCAGAGCAGAAGAGGAAGGAGGAGAGATCTACCCTTTCAGTTCCCTCCTTCTTCTCTTTCTAATGGGAGAAAACTCATTCAATGGGGAGTTAGCGCCTCTGCATGCCTGCCCGTTTTCCAAGCTCTCCTGCCTCCACGCAAGACAGCAGAAGTGACCGGAGGATCCAGAGCCCTGGGTGTGTGGACATCTCCCCTGACTGCCTGCTGCAGGCCTGGGGCTGGGGGTAACCAGCCAACCTTGAGAGCAGAGCCTTGGGAACCCACGCAGTCCGCTACCAGCTGAAGCGTGGTGGCCAGCCATGGACCCAGGAAGCGAAGGAATCCAAGAGGACTCATTGACTAAATCTGGTTGCACACATTCTCAAATTACAGAAAAAAAATTGTAAGATGATCATCTCAATTGGGATGTGTATGCTTCCTTCCACACTTTTTTGAAGCTCATGAAAACTATTCGTGGTGATTTTCTGTAGAGATTGGGGATTTTACTTTATTGTGTTGTTATGAGAAAAAAATAATATATCCTTTCCTTATTTAAAAAATATTTTTAATGTGTATAAAATAAAAAGTGACTGTGATCCAGTTCTTAGGTACTGGATATCGAGTCCTGTCAATTGTAGCATGTGTCCTGATTTTCTCTATGGAAACATGCAGCGGTCTCTTGCCCTTGACCTCCTAGCACGGTCAAGTCCAAAGCCAGAGAGAGAAGGACATGATAGTACAACTGCTCCTTGTGCCCTACCGTGGGACAGCACTCACTGCTATGATGCTGCAATGTCTGTCCTTGGGTGAGTCTCTGGGAAACCAGAGATTCATAGAGATGTCTCGGCAATGATAGCACAAACTCCCCCGAACTAGCACAGCATGTGTTGCAATCCTTCATCTGCAAAATGGGTCAGGCCTGAGTGATGGGCAGAAACTCTCTAAAATAAAGCAACATACAACTCATTAAGAAAGGGCTAATGAGCCAGGCCCGGTGGTGCATGCCTATAATCCCAGCAGCCAGGGAAGCTGAGGCAGGAGGATCATGAGTTCAAAGCCAGCCTCAGCAACTTAGCAAAGCCATAAGCAACTCAGTGAGACTGTCTCAAAATATAAAATAAAATAAAAAGGGCTAGGAACATGGCTCAGTAGCTAAGCAGCCCTGGGTTCAATCCCTGGTACCAAAAAGGTGGTGGCAGGGCTAGAGAACATTGAAAGACTAACAAGATCTTTATGGGGTTTTGTTTTGTATTTTTCAGAAGGACAGGTAGAAAACATTACTTAACTCATGAGAAGGTCTTGTAGGAAAAAATCCTGGAGGCAGAGGAAATAAGAGCAAAACGTACAGAGCTGAGCTCTTGACACCTGTCCCAGGAACAGAAGAACAGAAGAGTCCACATCCTTTGATAGTGGGTTCTGTCAATGACATTGGGCTAAAGAAACATTAGATGCATGGACTTGGGTGGAGGAGACAAGAAGAACGCACCATTCCAAGGGACTCATTTCATTCACACAAGCATTCCAGAGTTTGTCTGAATTGTCTCAGGGACCAAACCTACTACTGGACAGCTGATGAACCTGGCGATAGCCCAGGTGTCCTGCTCCTAAAAGGTGACATTCAGCCCAAGATTATCCAATGACCAAGTGGAAGATGCCTAAAAAGGAAGACAAAGGTCTGATCACAGGGGCACTGACCATTACTAAATGGGAAGATGTGTGCAAGTGGACTGGGTGCTCGGGACGCTGAGGCAGGAGGATCATGTGTTCAAAGCCAACCTCAGCAACTTAGCAAGGCTGAGAGAGCTCTCAGAGGGCAAAGGAGGTGCAACCTGATGTGAGCAGTCCGGGGTTGGGGGTTGGGGGGCCCACAAAGCACAGTATGGGCAAGTGCCTGGGGAGGAGCTCTACAGATGCAGAAGACAGAGGCTCATTTAGAAGCAGCTTAATATCTGTGTGGAGGAGTAGCCGGGGACGAGGCCGGGATGGTGCATGGTCAGAGCTGGGCGAGCCAGGCTGGCTGAGACTCGTGATCTGCATCAGGCTGCAGTGCCCACGTCAGTCACCTTCTCTTGTTTGTCATGGTACACTGTGTGGAAAAAACCCCAAGGTGTGTTGTTGACATGACTCTCGAATTCCCTTCACCCCAACTCCAATGCCATCTGAAGGCTACCAGACCCTGCAGTGCCAGCCTCCTCCACACTCGTGATCATGGAGGCGTGATGCAGTGCCCTCAGATTGCAAGGCAGTGCCCACTCCATGGTGTCCAGGGTCTGTGGATGAAAATGTGAGGGCACTGTACTGTCTACCCTTGTGCAAAAGGATCATGAATCTGAAGTCCATGCTTAGCCTTTGCTACACAGAACGGGGAGCACAAGAAGAAGGCGGCTCTGATTAGGGCTGCCCAGCTAGCCAGCCCTCCCAGCAGTAATGTGTGATGTTCAGGGACAGCATGCAGTGTGCTTCCAGCCACAGCTCTGTTCTGAGGTTCTAGAGCTTTCCTTGATGCTGGTCAAGACACAGCTATTTGCACCTTGAGTATAAAACAACAACCTGCCCTCAGGCTTCCTGAGTGCCAGCATCTGGGAAAGTGACCTCAGCTCCCCTGGTCTCCTGCTGTCCCTGTAAAGGTCACCTGTGCACATGCTCAGGAGAGGCCAAGCTCTTTAGAACCACAAGTAAGGAAAATGAACAACTGAGTCCTAGGCAACCCCCCGTCCCTGAAGACTGGGCCAGTGGGAAGGTTTGATTTTTTTTTTTAAGAACAGGTTTGTTGAAATGTAACTTTATGCTTTGATATGCATATACATTGTGAAATGATTGCCACACATGAGCAAATTAACATAGCCGTCACCTCATAGCGTCACGTTTTTTTCCCCAAAGTTTTCATCTTCTGCAAACCCAGAACTGAGTGTCCTCAGCAGATAGTCTGTGAGAGACACATGAGACACCTCTGCCCAAATCAGGGACCAGACAGAGAGAGAGGAAAGTCACACCAGCCTTGCAAGGGTTACCAGCCTCTACCACAGCCCGCCCTGGCCGCTGGAGCCCACGAGGCTGCCCCCTCACTATTAGAGATGTGAACACCCTTCTAAGACCACAAGGGATGCTCTTCCTGATTTCTCAAGCCAAAACCTGTCCAGGGAAGATCTGGACACACCTCTGCCTGCACTTAGTAATGTCCAAGCCCTCTGTGTGGCACTCGGAGCCCATCACCACCTGCTCTCACTCTCTGTCCTCAATCGATCACTTCACAGCTCTCGGGCTGGTCATCCACGAGCCCTGGCCACTGTCCCCAGACGGCTTCCCAGCCTGAAGCACACATGCACACCCAAGCACATGTGCATGGCACACACATGTACTGTCACACACAGACACGCAGGCACACAGGTCCTCTCAGTGCACAATGCCACACGCACGCACATAAGCATGCATGCTAGGCATATCCTCTCTGATTCTAGATTTTTCTATCACTCCTGTGGATTTGGCATCCCCCCATCTGAGCCCCCGCAAATGTCCACATTCCTTGCAGTATCTGGGGGGCTTCAGCCTTCTCCTGCCTCTATGTTCATTGCATGGGGAGAGCTCTGTGAGCTCTCAACAAATGGCTCTTGGCTTCCAAACAAGCCAACAGTGTGAGAGAAATCATCAGGTGGTGGCGACAGTGACTGTCCCCTCCACAGCTTATCCTCTGGATGCTGTCCCAACTCAGAAAACCTTCCCTCCACTGCAGTGCACACAGCTGAAAAGAACAGCCCAGAGCCAGCCCCCCTCTCTGTCCGCATGCACCTGGCCCTGGGAGGCCTCCTTTCCCCAGGCCCCGCCTGCCCAGGCTTCGCCACCCGCAGAACCGGTGTCAGGTGTGCTCTTGGTCCTTGCTGCTATTGGGTCACATGGTCACAGACACACCAGAGCTTGGGCCCTCCCTCCTCTGTAAATGGCTTGTTTGGTACCCTACTTCTAAAGGTTTCCAGGACAGCACAGGAAGCTTGTGCCTCAGTGTCCACAGTGTCCTGCCCAGCTCCCTCACAGGCTGGCCTTTGGTGGTTTCCACCAGTGGGAGGTACCAGAGGACACCAGAGGGTGGAAGAGAATGAATCTGCACCCTTCCACTTCCAGGCAGCCCCCCACGCTGCTCGTGCCAGGCAGGGTGACACCCTCCTGATCCCAGCTCTGCCAGGGGCCCACTTAGCTCTGGTAGCCATTCCCCCCTGCCTCAGGCCCTAGCCCTTGGCATGTACCTCTCTGCCACTGGTGCCTCTGATGCCCCCTGGGTCTCTGAGTGTAGCCCTGTCTCCAGCCAGGGCTCCCGGAGGAAGCACCACATGTCTACGAAAGGGGACATTGTATGCAGAACTCAAGGATAAAAACAGGAGGAAAGGTAGAGCTCAACTAAAAAGGGCAGCATTTGGTGTGACTGCATGGCCCTGAGAGTTTCTCAAGGACAGCCCAGTTTATACCCGTCATTCCAGAAAAATTATTAATAATGTCCCTTCACTCTTAGAAATGTCCTGATTTAGATGATAAGACAAATGGTAAGAAAGGAAAGCACTCCAGATCTCTAGGAGCTGGCCTGGGTGACCTCTAGGAGATGGCTGTGGTGACCTCTGGAGCTGTCCTTGATGACCTCAGGAGCTGGCCTTGGTGACCTCAGGATCTGGCCTTGGTGGTCTCAGGAGCTGACCTTGGTGACCTCCAGGAGATGGCCTTGGTGACCTTCTGTTGAACGTCCACTGTTTTACAGAACATCAGCATTGAGCAGGCCACTGTGGTCCTGACGGATCAAGACAACAGCAAGACCACTCATAAGCAGGTCTGAACACAGCACGAGCTTTGCAACCAAGCTCCCCTCCAAGCCGGCCCCCGGCAGCTCTGGCACTTCTCTTCATGTTAAACCCCCAGCCTCGGCCCAGCCTTCCCTTCTTCTCAATCAGATTTAGTAAGCTCCCCAATCAGACATCCCCAAACACAGCAGGACCTGCTCCCTCACTCCATCCCCAGGTCCGCTGGCACAGCCCGCCTCCTGCACATCCTTGCCATGGCTCCCTCCCTGGGACGCCCAGGGTGCTCCAGCACGTGCTCCCCTCCCTAGAAGATCCAGCGTCCTTAAGGAAGAGTTAAACCCACTCCTTCCACTCAGCTGGGCCGATGCCACCATCCTCACAGCCGTTCTTGAAGGAAGAGCCCCAGGTGGCTGATCGTGTCCCACAGAACGGCGCAGAGGAGCTCCTGGCTGGCACAGCCCAGAAGCCGAGCTGGGCACCCCCTCATGTGAGGTGAGAGGAGTGATGTTTGCCCCATCTCAATTCCTTTCCATGAGCAAATTTAACCTCAAAGACCCATAAAAGGCTGATCACTCCTGACCGCCACGGGGTCCCTGAAGCTGAATCGTGATGTTTCCAAAATACTTGCTGCAATCAAGTTTTGTTCCAAGAGAAGCTCAGTATTCCACTTGGGATCATTTTGACTTGTCTCCAAGCCAAGGGTCTAAAGGTTTTGTTTCTCAAATCATCTTGTGTTTATAGCAGTGGGTCACTGTAATTGAATTATCTGGCCTTTTTTTCCCACTCTGGATACTGAAGATATGAACATTTCTGGGTTTTAATGATGGCCTGGGTCTCCTGGAGGACAGCCAGTCTAGTCAGCAATGAGCACCTGCTGAAAGGACTCTTGCACATGAGGTAAGGTAAATGGACCAGCGGTTTGTCTTTCCCTCTGCCCTCGTCCTCCCCGCCCAGCCACCCACAGTACGCTCAGAGACACATCACCTTCCCATCATGCCACAGCGAAAAGACCCCGTCTCCACCTGCTCCTGTCTCCTCTTCTTCACATCCCACATCTGAGTGATAATGACAGATGGGGTCATGCTAATTTCATTCCTCTCAGGTGACCTATTTGCAGTGACTTCAATCTTCTATTTGCATTTTCTGCCCCAAGCCCAGAAGTATTGAATTGAACATTAGAATTCCTGGTGCTCTCATTCATCCTGGGCAAAGGGTCGGAGGTGGCTGCAGGCACGGTAGTGAGAAGAAAACAGCTCATACTGATGGAATTGAAATGCAACTAGGGAAAGAAACACCTAGGTAAAACCAGGAACAGTGTTAGAGGACAAAAGGGTCCTGAAGATGCTGCTGAATCCTCAGAGGACCTTCACAAATGATTTCAACAGCTCAGGCCACAGGGAACTATAACCCGTCTGGATGCCCAGGGAGGGCTCGGCTCCTCCTAAGAGGCAAGGAAATGGTAACACCGAGCTGCCCGCCAGCTCTCTATGCAATGCCCTCTCTCATTCCCCTTGTAGTCCTCATTCCTGAAGCCCCGGGGCATGTGACAGAAAAGAGGACTGTGGTGATATAGGGGTCAGAGGGGAGCACAGGAAGGCCTGCCTGGAACCCTGAGCACAAAGGACTTGGGACTTCGTCATAGTCATGATGCCCAAGTGAGACAAAACTAATGCAGAAGCAGAGCACAGGCAGGGAGCTTCCAGAAGGCACTGACTCACAGCCATTGGAGGCTGAGAAGTGCCACAATCTGCACTCTGCAGGCTGAAGACCACGTCACCGGCTGGATGTGGGCTGAAGGCCTAAGAGCTAGAGAGCTAACAGTGTCGGTTCCTGTTCAAGCCCAAAGGACTGAAAGCCAGGACCTCCAAGGTCAGAAGACCTGTGTCACAGCCCAGGCAGGGAGATGGAGGGAGAACTCAAACTTCCTCTCATAATTTTGTCCTATTCAGGTTCTAGAAGGATTTGATGATGTCCACCTGCACTGAGTTGAGGAGTACCTACTCCGACACCAAGTCTGCCAATTCCAGTGCTAATCCCTTCTGGAAATACCCTTGCAGACACACCCAGAAATAATGTTCAACTAACCACCTTGCGATTTGATGTCCCCATCAAGTTGACCCATAAAAGTAACCATCACACACATCAAAGACAACATAAGGCACAAGATTGCCTGCCAAGAGCCACCCCTAGGAGATGTGGGTCTAACAGCCAAGAATGGAAACAACAGGTGCTACTCAGTGGAAGTCCAAGATCTAATCACAGAATGCCAGAACACATCTGAAGTGTCAGTTCCAATTCTATCTATTCAAGAAACAAATGTACACATAAAGAACCTCACTTGGAACCAGGCACAGTGGCACATACCCGTAATCCCAGTGGCTCAGGAGGCTGAAACAGGAGGATCATGAGTTCAAGGCCAGCCTCGGCAACTTAGCAAGGCCCTAACCATTCAGTGAGACCCTGTCTCTAAATAAAATATAAAAAGGGCTGGGGATGTAGCTCAGTGCCCCTGAGTTTAATTCCTGGTATCAAAAGAAACCCTTACTTGGCAAGCTGGAGTGAGACTTTGCCAAGGTCTTCCAAGGAAAGGTGCAGATCGGAAGCTGGACCAGCTCAGTGCAGGCCTCCTGAGACCTTTGCCATATTTTTGTATTTGCAATCTTTTGCATGACTTAAGTCAATCAATATACCAGAAGGTGCCAGCACTGCCTGTGTGATTCCTCACTTTAGTCTGATGAGGTCTTCCTGCCCATATTAAAATACATTTGCTCTCTGACATAAACATAATAATAACTAAATAAATGTTTGACCTTGGTTAACCGGTCTTGTCTCCTCATCATAGCGTGTGCTTGTTACTTAATACATTATTATGTGCTCTTCAAAACATGAAAAAATGGTGCACGAGCAATCCTAAGTGCCTGCTGCTGAGTTGGGTGTGGTGGATTTCCTGTTAGACTATGAGGACAAGCAAAGGTAAAATCTTAATTATTTTTTCGAGCCGTAGTCCACAAACACAGACTGAGTGCTGCAAGCCTAGCACATCAAAAACAGACCTGTCGCTCAGGAGGCAAGGCGGTGTGCCTTTCCTGTCAGAGGAGCGAGCTTTCTGCATGGTGCCCACCAGATCAGGCTGCCAGTCCTGTCGGGGATCCCCAGAAGCCCATTCCCTCTCAAGATCAGGGGAGAGTTCTCCCCCTCTGGTCCCCTCGCAGTTCCCCTGGGGATTCTGATGCTATTTCTGCTGCAAAGCCAGGGAGAACCAGCAGCAACTCTCACTTGAGGGTTTTCCTTGTTTGTGTTTTGTTTTCCAGATTTATTGGGGTATGATTGACAAATAAACATCCAGGGTGTACAGCATGACATTTGATATGCATATTCATAGTGAAGTCATCCCACCACCAAGCCAATCAATGAATCCATCATCTCATCTTGATAAGAACATTTGAGAGGTGCTGTCTTAGCAAATTTCACATATTTCATATATACAAGATTATTCATTATAGTTCCCACATGGTACCTCAGGTCCCCAGAATTATTTATCTTATAAATGAATGTCGGTCCTTGTGACCAATATCTCCCCGCTGCCCCCATCCTAGCCCCTGACAATCTCCACTCTACTGTCTGCTACTGTGTTCTACATCTGTTTGTAATTCCACATATCAGCAAGATCATGTGGGACTTGTCTTCCTGTGCCTGGCTTGCTTCATTTAGCACACTGTGCTCCAGATTTTGCTGTGTTGTTACACATGGCAATATCTCCTTTTAAGGCTTTGTAATATTCCACCGCATATGCATACCACATTTTCTTTATCCATTCATCTATCAGTGGACACTTAGGGAGTTTCATTCCTTGGCTATTGTGAACAATGCTGCACACAGCTGAGTGTTCATTGTTAGATTAGATGAAGGTTTGAGTATCCACGAGGTTCCCAGGAGAAAATGACTTGTGCATCCTCAAAAAAGGATGACTGAACTGAAGAGAGCTAGGTGAAGGCGTCTGTTAGTGCATGAGTGGCACATGCTCGGGATGAAGGATACTAACCTGGGAAGAGTCACACAGCACAGAAACCATGGCTATGCTGAGAAGAAGGATTAACCAAGGGGTCTGAGTGTAAGGAATCTTGTTTTTTATTTATTTACTACATGTTTATATTTGAGAGCAAATTAATTTTAGACCAAAGATCACAGTAACATGACGGAATAGCAGCTGCCTGGGCCTGGGGCTGAAGGAAAGCAAGGAGGTGGTCAGCATACCAAGGACACACACAGGGTTCTTCACCACTCCTAGGGCTGGGACAGAGGGGACAGGGCTGTCACCAGAACCTGGAAAGCCAGCCTGGAGCTGGAGAAGGGGAGAGGGCACAGTTGCTGCCAATCAAGTTCCAACCTGCTGGAAAACGCAGCACCCTCCCTGGGAGAATCCCCTCCGCAGGGCAAACTGGTGTGAGCGTGGAAGTCAGACACACTCAGGTTTTAATCCTGCTAGGGGCTGGTCTTGGCTCAGGAACGCCAGGTCCCAGTCAGGATGACGGAGTAGTACTGTTCACTTGAAACACTGCAGGGTGGTTGAGGTGGACAAATGGCAAGCTCTCCTTGAGTCTGTTTGGACTGCTTCAACAAACTTCCATAAGCCCAGGGGCCTACAGAAAATGCAAATTTATTTTTCACAGTTCTGCAGGCAGGATGTCCAAGACCAATGTGAATCTGGGGTCTGGTAAGGGTCCACCTTGTTTCAGGTAACCTCACATGGTGGAAGAGGTGAATGACCCCCTGACACTTGGGCCTATCTTACAAGGCACTGATCCCACTCGTGAGGCTCAACCTTCACGACCTGGTCACCTCCCAAAGGCCCCACCTCTTCACTTTGTCACTCTGGGGAATAAGCATCAACACATGGATTGCAGGGGGACATGAACATGACGTGTCCAGCGACGTGCTCATCTGGATGCTTGACAGTGGTGGCTGTTCCTCTACAGTGCCTGAGTGCACCCAAAACTGACCTGGTAGGACAGGGTACCATCTCTTGCTTCATGACAAAGATCTGAGGCTAGTCACATGATTTAAACAGCCTGTGGAGCCACTGTCCACCAGGCAGCTTCAGGGCACTTGCATGAGACCAGTGGAACTGAGTGCTAGTTCTGCAAGCCCAAGGGTCCGACCTTCCATCACTGCAGGATGGAGACCCTGAGCGAAGGTGCTCAGTGTGCCAGTGACATAGATCAGCATCTCCAGGGAGGAGGGGTGGAAGTGACACCTCCCCAAAGTTACCCCTCCACAGCCTGAAGGCAGGGTCTCAAGGAGCGGGTAGACGATTTGAACTCCGGGGGACATTTGGAAGGCCTGTAAACATTTTTGCTTGTTTGAGTTTTGTTTTTAATTGCACATATTTATGGGATACAATGTAATATGTGTGTATATACATACATATAATGTGAGATGATGAAGTTGAACTAATGAACCTATTCATCACGTCAATTATTCATCATTCTCTTTGATGAGACATTTGAAGCTTACACTCATCAATTTTTGAAATATATTATTATTGACTAAGGGGTTAGTATCCAAAATACATATGGAATTCAAACATCACAACAGCATGAAACCAAATTTCCCAATGTGAAAATGGGAGAAGGAAATGAACAGATGTTTTTCAAAAGAAGGCATACAAATGGCCAAGTTCATACGCATCACTAATCATCAGGGAAATGCAAGTTAAAACCACAGTGAGACGCCACCTCTCTCTCCCCTGTCAGATGGCTGCTGTCTGTAAACAGTGTGGGTTGCCCTGGGCAACTGGAGGTGACAGTACCACTGGCTACTGGTGGGTGGAAGCCAGAGGCGGCTGAGCTCCCTCCAGGGCACAGGAGCCTCCGATACACAGGAGCCCCTCACGCCAAGAGCCAGCCAGACCTAACTGCCCAGTCGTGAGACTGAGCCCTGCAGCTACAGAGACTCACTGTGTGCAGGAGACACGGCATGGAGGGGTGTATTTGGCACAGGTGTGCGGTAGGTGGAGGGGCAGAAGAAAGAATGGAAAGCTGCCAGAAGAGGTGAGAGAATCCCTCAGCTGGAGTCAAGGCACTGGAGCAGTGATGAAAAAATCTGAAAAAGTTGAAAACTAATTTGGATCATCCTCTCACCATTTTCCATTTTACTCAGGAGTTGCAAGGAAATGTCTATAAAAGGAGCGGTCGGGGTGGGAAGTGTTCACCTTCACTTCTTAATCCACAGCTTTCTCCACTAGTTGAAAGATGTTCCAACGTACTCCTTCTGAAAGTGACTGGATATCAGCAAGAAGAAGAAACCGCAAACGTGACTGTTAGAAAACACATCGGATCTCTGAGTGACGTCCCATGAATAGGAACGACTGTGCTTGTGGAGATGTTTGCTAAGTGTTTCCTGTACCCACCTTGTTACTTACAGCAACAACAGGCTTCAAACTAGGTTAAATGATAAGATCAATGCACTGGTTCTTTCTTGTGTGTGTGTGTGTGTGTGTGTGTGTGTGTGTGTGTGTGTGGTGCTGGGATTGAACCCAGGGCCTTGTGCATGTGAGGCAGGCACTCTAATAACTGAGCTATAGCCCCAGCCCCAGTGTACTGGTTCTTGACATTGAAAAGTCCCCAGACATGGCTTGGCCCAGTGATTCAACAATGTCTCCAGGATGTCCCTACTCTGCCTTCCTCCAACTGCTGGGTGTCCTCGTGGCCCCAGTATGGCTTCCAGCAGGTCCTGAGAGTGCATGCTGGGAATGAGGCTTACCTCATCCAGAGAAGGCCCTGAGTGGCTTAGGCCATCTGTGCATCCCAGAACCCGTCACTACGACCAGCAGAATGAGACTAAACTGACCATGAGGAACGGCCAACCAGACCAAAACTCCTGGTGAGGAACAATCTACCATATTGTCCCTTATTTAGAGAAGTAAGAAGAATAATCATTGAGCAGCAAATAACAGATGCACACTATTCCTCCCAGGCCTGACGAAATGATTGCGAAGTGAGCATGTGCTTAGTGGAATGGAGACTACGACGGGACCCACGGCGGTGAAAGTACAGGCTGTGTCGCGGTCAGGCTCACCCACGTGGAACCATGTGGTCAGGCTTACTCACGTGGAACCATGTGGGAACAACCCAGAAAGACAGAATTCCAGTGCCAGACTGCTCAGCCTGGACCACAGAGGGCATAAATTCAGAACAGGATACTCTGACCTCCAAGAGGAGAGGAGCTGAGGTCGGCTTCAGGAGATCCTAGGCTAACCTAAGGGAAGAAGGGAGGAACCAAACCCCTTCCAGATTGCTCTCTCAGCTGAGTACCCGGCTTCGTCATCCAGTGACCAGGCCTTCTTATTTATTTTGGCAAACTCATTAAATCTGAGCCAACAGAACATCTCACTGAAATGGAAGTGATTTGGAGAGTCGATTTCGTTTATCAGTCTTCCTGCTGAGAGAAGCATTCTAGGGTCACCTGCCTCCTCACTGCCATTCCTCAGTCAGCAGAGATGAGAGCGGGGCTTTAGCTGTGCAGGCTGCTTTCAAATGAGGGAGCTGGTTTCCCTGAGCCGGCACTTTGGGCTTCCATTTGCCCAACCAGCAGCCCACAAGCACAGGGTCTAGCTGGCATCTTTCACAGCAGAGTGGCCTCTGACCAGAGAACTCTGAGACTAGACACATCAGCGCTGTGGCTTGCAGGGCACTGCTCAGCCACGCGGGACCGCTTCTCAGGGACCCATGCACTGACCACAGGCCTGCAGCTCACACGACCTTGCCAATCATGCTGCTTCTGTGAAGGGCAACCACACACTGCTCCCGCGTTTCCTGCCCCACCAAGAGCACGCCTGGCTCGCTGGTCGGTGCTGAACCACAGGCAGCTGTCCAGGGAGGCTTGCGAGCTTGCGGCTGACTCCGTCATAAAGCGCAAGGCTTTGACTTGCCAAGAGACGCTCAGCTCCTTACTCAGGCCCTGCAGCCCCTCATGGCAGCCTGTGAGGGCCATCCGGAAGCTCAAATGGTACCACACCGCAAACGAGAGCAGCAGCAGCAATGGCAGCACCAATCGACCACTTCTTTGGAATTCTCACAGGAAAACTTAGCAAAGATAATTAACCCCTTCTCAAGGCCAGAATTTCAATAGTTTATAAAGGTGTTGTACAAAAGCGATCGGTGGGTGTCTCAGTCCTTTCCGCCAGCTACCACAAATACCTTAGACCGGGTCGTCAGGAAATCGAGTTTGCTGCTCACAGTTCTGCATTCTGGGAAGTCCCAGGTCAGGCGCTCAGAGTTCAGGGTCTGGGGAGGTCTCTCGCTCCACTTCAAGGGTGGCAGAGGGGGTGAACAGGCTCCCCTTGACTTCTTCTATTAGGGCACTAACCCCACTAATGAGGGCCGCACCCTCATGCCCACCCACACTCTAAGGCCAACCTCTTCACTCTGGGGCATTGAGACAGATTCAACATAGGAGTTTCAGGGAGACACAGATAGTCTGTGTCCCGATCTGTGGAGGAAAAGTCATGACATCTCAAGCAGAATCATCAGGGCCTTGATGCTCAGTGCCTTCTTGTCCACTCCTGCAGGGGTGGAAGTTGGTCTTGCATCTCATCATGTGGGATGTCACTTTAGACTTCTGTCTATAGGCCTCAGTGGTCTTCTAAACTAAGGCTGCTGGTGGTAACACTGCCAAAGTCACAAGGCCTGGAGAAGATGCACAATCCCTCCCCAGTGTGACCAGGAAAGCATTCCCAGAGAAGATACTACAAATCTTTATATAGTCAAGAAATCTTGGAAATCCAAAGATTCAAAATAAAATATGTGAATTCCAGTATAAAATTCTGCATCTGCAGGGTCCCTAGTTCTAGGGCACCTAAGAGACAGGATTAAGGAGACCCAGGGCCAATAGACTACCTGATAGAATGAGATAGGCCTGGATAGTTCCAAGCACCGATTGCTATGAGCATGTGCATCTAAGATTGGGAGCTCCTCAGTTAGAGCCCTGGTGGTTCAACTGGGTAAGAAGCGCATCTACAAGGTGAGCAGCACCCAGGAATTTGGATCCAGCTCACTCCTACCGGTGCCACCTCTCAGTCCACACCAGCCAAATGAGTATGTGAGACTAGCTGTGCACAACGATTATGGGAAAGTGAGACCAGGCCAATGACGTTCAAGAGGGTAGAGATGAGTGGAGGGCTCTACCCTGAAGGACACTGAATAATCAAATTAGCATTTCAAAATAAGTGCCATTGAGAATTCATCTCACTCCTGTTAGAATGGCAATCAAGAATGTAAATCATAATAAATGCTGGCAAGGATGTGGGGATGTGGGGAAAAGGTACACTCACATCGTTGGTGGGACTGTAAATCAGTACAACCACTTTGGAAAGCAGTTTGGAAAGTCCTCGAAGGACTAGGAAATAAACCACCATAAGACACAGCTGTCCCACTCCGTGGTATTTACCAAAAGAACTAAAATCAAGCCAGGTGCAGTGGCGCAAGCCTGTAATCCCAGCACTTAGGGAGGCTGAGACAGGAGAATCGCGAGTTCAAAGCCAGCCTCAGCAACAGCGAGGTGCTAAGCAACTGAGTGAGACCCTGTCTCTACATAAAACACAAAATAGGGCTGGGGATGTGGCTCAGTGGTCGAGTACCCCTGAGTTTAATCCCCAGTACCAAAATAAAAAAAAAAGAACTAAAATCAGTGTGCTATAGTGATACATGGACACCCATGTTTATAGCAGCACAATTCACAATATCCAAACTGTGGAACCAGCCCAGATGCCTGTCAACAGATGAGTGAACTAAGAAAATCTGGTATATATACATGCAATGGAGTTTGATTTAGCCCTAGAAAAGAATGACACTGTGGCATTTGCTGGTAAATGGATGGAACCAGAGAACATCATGCTGAGGGAAAGAAGCCAGGCTTAGAAAGTCAAGGGTGAATGTCTTCTCTTGTATGTGTAAACTAGAGAAAAAAGGAATAAAGAAAGAGACTTCATGAAAACAGAAATGGAGAACAGTAGAGAAGAGGAAGGGGGTTGGGGGGAGGAAGGAGAGGAGGGAAGACAGAGGCACTGGGGGACAAATCAACCCTGTTATTCTATGTGCATGTACAAATACAGCATAATGACTATGTATATATAATGCACTAATTAAATAATAGTAACAATAAAGGAGCTCAGTAGAGTGGAGCAAGTGGGTCAGAGGGAGGGAGGAGGAGGGAGAGGGAGGCTACTGCAGAAGGAGATGGAGCAAATTCTGATCTGTGCCTGTAGGAATGCGGCATAGCAAACCCCACTATTATGTGTGATTAGAATGCACCAATAAAAAAATGCCACAAGCAAGAACAATGTACCTGCAGATTGCAGGTGGCCTGCTGGCAAGGCTGTGTTCACACCTGCAGTGAGGGCAGAGTGTGGTCACGAGAGCCAGCAGGAGGCAGCGCCGAGGACCCCGCTGGCCCCTCTGCCTGTGGGCAGCAGCCACCCCAGGAGGCGCCCAGGAGCAAATCCTGTGACCACCCCCTATCATTTCCCTCTGACCTACTGGGCCCTTTTGGCTAAACCCAGGCAGGAGCTAGAGCAGGCTGCTGGCCCAGAGAGGGTGGAGCATGGAGCATGGCTCCGAAGCCCAGCAAACCTTGCTCGCCATGCCTCACAGAGGCACTTGCTAGGTCTCCGGGGCTTCTCTCAAGCAGAAAGCTACTTGACAACACTTTGCCCATCGTTTCTCTGATTTATTTTACTTCCGCCTATTTTTTTCCACGGAGCACACAGCTCCAGGGCCCCCACTATGGCAGACTGTTGGTGACTGACCTCTTCTGCATGAGTCCTTTGGTGCATTCAATCACCCACCGGCCAAATGCTAATAGAGTGGCCCCAGGGGTGGGGGAAACGCCCCTGGTGAATTAGACTGCACACCTGCCAGGCTCCACCACTGGCCACCAGTCTACCATGCTCTTCCGTGGTGACACCAGTCATGGGAATGACCTCTTTGTAGTTCCTGAAATACACTTTATCCTCATTTCTGTCCCTCCTCTTGGCCCGTCCAGGTGCTGTCTTTACTCTGAGGGTCCCCTGAGGCCTCTCCCGCAGCTTTCTTGTCCCCAGCATCCTGTGTTCTCCCCAACTTCACAGGTTCTGCCCCTACCTGAAGTCGTCCTTTCCGTGTCTAACTCCTCTCCGGACAGAACGTTCTGCCCAAGTCTGTTTCCAAACTATGTCTAATTTTAGCCCATGTACGCCTCCGGCATCTAGAGCCTAAATAAGTGGTGAATGAGTGGCCGCAGGATTAGTTTCTGCCTTTTCATCACCAACTCGCAATACACAATGCTCCTGGGAAGCACAGTGAAAGCGCTGTTGAAAGCGCTTCTTCCTGGGACTCTGCTGGCAGCTTCTTTGTTCTTAGAGGCAGAGCCACTGGCTCAGCAAGGCAGAAGACCTAAGCAGGAACTCTGAGGAGGGCTCAGCATTTGGAAAAATAAAGTCTATACAAAATGTTTGCTCATTTCATAGTCTTGCCCAAGATTTGATCTCTTTTCCGAAGTCAAAATGTGTGAAAGAATGATGATGAGACTTCTTGGGCCACAAAGGAGCCAGCCAACGACCTGACACAGGTCACCTTTGCCCACTGTCCACAAGCTCTTCACCCACAGGTCTGGGGAGAGTTCAGATGCAGAAAGGACAAAGCCACAGAACATGCTGGAAGCTATCAAAATCAATGGGGCCTCTGGGACAGAAGAGTGAGCCGCTTACACTGCCGTGGGCAGCCAGCTACAGGGAACTGGAGGGAAAGGATAGGCAGACAGGGCCAGTCAGTGGGAAGAAACAAAAATCACCCGCAGAAATAAGTACAAAGAAAAGTAAACACTAAAATTAGTAAAACCAACTTGATTTTTTTTTTTTTTTTTTTTTTGGTACTGGGGATTGAACTCAGGGGTACTCGACCACTGAGCCACATCCCCAGCCCTATTTTGTGTTTTATGTAGAGACAGGGTCTCACTGAGTTGCTTAGCGCCTCGCTGTTGCTGAGGCTGGCTTTGAACTCACAATTCTCCTGCCTCAGCCTCCCTAAGTGCTGAGATTACAGGCTTGCGCCACTGCGCCCGGCTCCAACTTGATATTTTTCTAGCTTTCTATTTTCCCTGTAGCTCACATTGGCCCACGGGTTAAAATCTCAGTGCTGGCCTGGGTCGCTGGCTTGTAAGCCTGGTTGGGCAATGGTCAGGATGGAGGGGCCCCACAGGAAGCCTGAGTCCTGGCCCTGGCTCCCTGCTTATCATTGGGGTTTCTCAGGAAGGTTACCATACCTCGGTTTTCTCACCTGTATAGCGAGAGAACATTGCCGAGATACTTTACAAATGGATGACTTCAAAGATGCTTGGATAAGAGGGCAAGATACAAGCTCTTAAGGTCAGATGCTTATAATAGGTGACAAGTGACACCAGAGGCCCATGTCCGGCCCACCATCTGTTCTTGCAAGTAAAACTTTATTGAAGCAGTAGTCATGCCCATCTGTCGTCCTTTGTCTGCGGCTGTGTTTGCACCTATCAGCAGAGCTGGGTCACAGAGACCACGCCCCACAGGCCTGACCTGTTTTCAAATATAATAAAGACAAATGCAATTTTTTAAGTTGTCAAACCCTGATCTATAATGTAATTTTGAACTTGATAAATGAATTTATATAGACCACGTTGATGAATCATTTTCTACGACTCCTACATCATGTTCCATGTTAGTATCTTGTATTAAGAAAAGACACCCTCAACGTCCTTCCCAATGTTTGTGACCCTAGTCCCCTACTTGCTAAGCAGGTCTTAAGGAGTGACCTGGTAGGAAGACTTGTCTGTGGAGTGGCTTTGTGGTTTTCCCTTTGACTCTAGCGCCCTCGGGGGACTCCAGCGACCCTCCCTGCATGAAAGGTCCTCCTGTAAGTAGGGTGGATTTAAATACTGGAAACAGTCAGGGAGGCGGACTCAAAGGTGAAGAAGAAACACTTCTGTGAGCTGCCTTGAGCCTCACAAACCCCAAGGGCACCCCTGAGCTCCCCGCCTCCCTAACGAGCTTGCTCCCCCAACTGCCTAGACCAGCTGCAGCCCACCGAGTCTCCACTCCCTCCAGCCCTGTCCTCCCATGGCGGCCAGCAGCCACCTCGCCCTCTGGTTACTACAAGCCTGCTGTATAGTCTTTCTAGGCCTCACATGGCCCTACCTGGTATGGGCCACCCAGGAAGTGAGTCTGTGTGACCCATGAACTGCTGCCACTTTTCCTGTCCAGAGCCAGGTGCCGGCTGCTCACCCACGTCCTGCTATTTGGGGTGTGAGTGGCGCTGGTCAGCACAGGTGCAGCTTGAGCCCTGGCAGCCAGCCACAGATGAACTGTCTCTGGAGAACAGGTGCCTGCCAAGCCCCCTTCCCACTCAGACCAACTGGCTTCTTGCGCTCCATCTGTGCCACGTGAGAAGAGCTCTCCAGGATTTTCTCTGGTCCCATCCCCTGGAGAACTTAGGAGAGGAGAGTTAGTGGATAGTTCCCGCAGCGCAGTTGGTGGTGAAGCCGAGACCGGTGTCCACCCGTGCCCCTCCCACTGTGTGTCGCGCCCCCTCCCCCGGCCAGCATGGCTGCAGTACTGGTGACCTTCCTGGCGGAAGGGCCAGAGCCTCATCGCCAGGAGGCTGACCCCTCATGACCAAGCCCGTCCCAGGCCAAGGCTGCTGAGCTCCCACTGACTGCAGAAAGTGAGCGTGGGAACAGCAGGCTGGGCCCCCGGGACAGCGAGCACCAGCACCGAGCGCCAGGGGGCGGCGGCAGACATCCCTCCTACTGCCAATCAGAGGCAGGTTAACCGGCAGGTACTGTCACTCCATTCCCTGCTGGCTGCCCTGTGGCACTGGAGCCCAGTGTGACCAGGCAGAGGCCATGGCTGAAAGCTCATGGGCCCCTTGCTGGCGGGAGGATCCCCTTGTGGAGGCCAGGAACTCTGGACTTGCAGAGCTTGGAACTGCGGGAACCACGTGAGTCAGAGGGGGTCATGGAGAACGGGACTCCATTCTGCTTCCACCTCTCAGGCCGCAGGAGACACAGCGCTACGGAATGGTCGTTCATTTGGGGCGTGCAGCCTGCCCTGGAAGACAGCCCCAGTGTAAGAGTGAAAACGGCCACTGGTCACGAGAGGGCGGGACAGTCCACCTCCCCACTCCTGAACCTGGAGCTCCGTCCATGGCTGGCTTTGGTTAATGGTGTGCTGCAGACTGGTGCCACCAGACGTCCAGGGTGAGGTCAGAAGAAAGCCCACGGCTGGTCTGGCCCCTGCGTGTTTGCACCCGGGATGGTCTGTCTCAGACTAAGCCACGGTGCAGAGAGAAGCCCCAGCCACGCGCACCAGGGCTCCACCTGAGGGCCCTGTTGAGCCTCCAGCCAGTCCCAGCGTCGGCCTCCACCCCTGGCTAAGGCACAAACAAGGAGCGGCGCCGCACCACAGGGCAGGTGACGTGCAGTCTGGGGCACCTGGTCTTGCTTCCTGTGCCTGCCGGGCCTGTTCTTGTCTCGTCCCACTGTACAGTGGGCTGCGTTGGGCCTGCCTGGCCGTACGTCTGGATGGGTGTGACAGGAGGCAGCTCATGAGGGTCTCTGGCCCCCTGGCCACCTGATGCCCCGTGGTCCAACACTGTGTCTCCACCAGAGCCCGGGAGCCGGACAAGGGCTCCTTTGGAATGACGAGTTACTCTGGAGGTGGGTGAAGCAGCAGACCAGCCCGGCATGTCCCCCCACAGGAGCCCGGGCTCCCAGGGAACCCCCAGGGGACACACTGGGACTTCCAGTAAGACATGCCGAGCGCCCCTGGCAGCCTCTTTCCCCACCTTTATGGCCCAGCATCGTGAAGCCGTCACATCAGACGGCTAGAACGCAGGGCCCGCTGCTCCGCCTCCCGGCCGTGCTGACGGTTTCTGTCCAAGCAAGCCCCCATGCCCCCTCAAGGGTGCCTCGAACTTGCCATCCCCCTGCCTCCGTCTCCGGGGTGGCGGGGGTCACGGCCGGCCCCCCCACGCCTGGTCTTGTCATGATTTTCGCCATGCCCCTTTCTCTGCGCGACGTGTGTTGGGTTCGTCATTTTTCAGCCTTTGTCTCATGTCTTTGTTGTGCTTGCCTCTGGCTGTGTCCCTCTCAGTCCACTCAGTTCTCCATCTTCTCATGTGACTTTCTCCCATCTGATATGTCAGCATTTAGTGACAGACTTCAACACCCACATAGTTTCTAAAAGACGATACCAGGTCTGCCCCTCTGTCTGTCCCTCTGTGTCCATGAGCCATGGTGTGGACTTTTCCGTGACATATGACTCTCTCTACTGATGGCCTTGGTCTCGGTCTGATACACACCACTGCACACACGGCTGGTACCCTGTTGCTCCCTCTGCTGAAGGTTTCCTCATCTGCTGTTGAAATGCAGCTCATCCAGGGTCCTAGACACACAATCACTGCATTGCTTTATGTCTAAAACCACTTTCTATAATTCTGGCACTTAACAGTTTGACTGAAAAGAAAGGCCCTCTCACACTTTCTTTCATGTGTGCAGGGGGCAAGTTGGGTACTAGGGATTGGCCCAGGGGTGCTCTGAGCCCCACCCCCAGACCTTTTGGTTTTTTATTTTGAGACATGGTCTCACTAAGTTTCTGAGGCTGGCCTCAAACTTGAGATCCTCCTGCCTTAGCCTCCTGACTGGCTGGAATTACAGGTGTGCACCACCACACACAGCTTCTTTCACTTTCTAAAAATTCTGCTGTTTCTGCTTTGCTTTTTATGTTGCTTTTGAGGCTTCCAATTACAATAACTCCTGTGCTCTCTGACATACTTACCCGTGAGCCTGGAGATGGTTTTCTCAGGTGAAGTCTAAGAGTATGGCCAGGAGCACCCTGGGGCTGGTCACCCCTCCTCTGCCTGGGAACTTGGTTGTTCTTTCACTGTGTAAACTTGGGCCTTGTTGTATTTCTGGAAAGTTTCTTGGATTAGAATCTCAGTACTGTTCCTCTGTACGAGGTGGTCTTCCATGCTGACAGCTTCCATCCTGTGTGTGTCCTCTGCCGTCTGTGGATCTGCTAGTCCCCACCTTCCTTCGGATCCTCCTGACTTCGTTTTCCTCCTTGCACCTGTAAGTGGTGCCCTTTCTTCCACTCACCCGATGGCCTTTCACTGGAGGCTCTTGGCTCTGAGAAGATCTTGTCGTTTTCTTTTCATGTCATTGTGGAGGTCAGTTGATTCTCTTGCTGCTTCTGTCCCTTTTCATTTCTGATTTTCGGGTTGGACACACAGTGGCCCTTGCATGTCCAGATCTCTCTGGGTCGTGTCTGACTGTCCTGTTTTCCTCCATGGTTGTCGCTGAGGGGGAAGCTGCATCTGACCTGCAGCGACCTTTCCTTTGGGCTTCCCTGTGGTGACGGCCTACAGGCTCCTCAGTCTCCAGGCACTGGCGTGGTGCATATCTGTGCTGACCGACGGGGTCCTCCCTTGCTGGTCTGGGCTCCTCCCCATCTGTAGAGCGTAGCCCTGCTCTTGGTGGGGATTTTTTGAGCACAAGGAGTGGTTCATGCCCTCTGATTTTTAAAATCTATTTATTTTTATTTTTTAAAACAAAAGAACACATTTCAAGTCACAGTACACATATGGAGCACAATGTTCCATTTCTCTGGTTGTAACCAAGATAGAGTCACACTATCTGTGTCTTCATACATGTACTTCAGGTAGTGATGTCCATCTCATTCCACCATCTTTGCTACCCCCATACCCCCACCCTTCCTCTCCCTCCCCTTTGTCCTATCCACAGTTCCTCCGTTTCTCCCATGCTCCCCACCCCCACCTCCATTATGGATCAGCATCCACTAATCAGACAGAATATTCAGCCTTTGTTTTTTTGGGGGGGATTGGCTTACTTCGCTTAGCATGATGTTCTCCAACTCCATCCATTTACCTGCAAATGCCATAACTTTATTCTCTCTTATTGCTGAGTAATATTCCACTGTGTATATATACCACAGTTCCTTTATCCATTCATCTATTGAAGGGCATCTAGGTTGGTTCCACAGTTTAGCTATTGTGAATTGAGCTGCTATAAACATTGAAGTGGCTGCATCACTGTTGTGTGCTGTTTTTAAGTCCTCTGGGTATAGACCAAGGAGTGGGATGGCTGGGTCAAATGGTGGTTCCACTCTAAGTTTTCTAACAAATCTGCATACTGCTTTCCAGATTTTTATACCACTTTGTCTTATAGGATCTTAATTTCTCCTTTCACTCCTTTGATTATTTTTACCACCAGCTACCTTTGTCCTTTGGCCTCAGAAGCTATATCTTTTGAAGGCCACTGCCTCGAGTCACGTGCTTTGGGGCTTTCCCTGCACTCGGTGCTGTGTCTACTCACCGTCACCGTGGTTATTTCCACCCTCCGGGCAGCCTTGCTGTCCTGATGGTGGTTTGGGAATATTTGAGGGCTGCGGCTCACCGTCTCCTCTCTGTGCAGATTTTTGGTGGTTGTTAGACCACCTTTACTGGCCTCAGAGGGTTCAGCAGAGCCTGGTTTCATGCAGTTTTATAGGTTTTCTCTTTTTTCAGGGGAGAGGGGCTTCTTTTTTGTCTTATGGTGAGATGTGAACTTGGGCAGCTGTCACTGTCCCCAACTACCTGGAAGAAAGTAATGCATTTTTTGAGAGATGTCTATACTCCTGACTTAAGTTCTCATTTTATGACTTATTAAAGAAAGGACATTTACAAAGCAGATTTTAAAAGGTAGTTAATAACCAAATTCCAAAACTAGTGTCAAAAGTTTTATAAGAATTTGATTTCTGAGAGGCGAAGAGAGTTTGCTGTTGAGGAGGCAGCTGTGCAGTGAGCGTTCAAGTCACAGCCTCGCTCCTTCTGTCTGTGCAGACCAGGTGAGGCTGGGCCAACCAGGTGAGGCTGGGCCAACCAGGTGAGGCTAGGCCAACCAGGTGAGGCTGGGCCAACCAGGTGAGGCTATGCTGGCTAGGTGAGGCTGGGCCAACCAGGTGAGGCTAGGCCAACCAGGTGAGGCTGGGCCAACCAGGTGAGGCTGGGCCAACCAGGTGAGGCTGCACATACCCATTTTGCAGACCAGGAAGCTGAGGTCTCAGGTCAGTCCTATACCCACCACCAGAGAACAACAACAGCTGAGAGAGTGCATGAGGGCTGTAGTCACGGTTCATGGTGCCGAGCAAATGTCCCCAAGTGTTAACCACCCTGCTAACAAAATAATGAAGCCCATTAAACAAGGCCCAAGGTCATAAGGGTTTCATCACCATGTGGTAGCAGAAAAGTCCGAAGGAAGAGATGATAGATGCTTCAGGAGACAGATACATTAACCTCTACCACACATTACGCAATGTATCCACTGTCAAAACTTCACAGGGCTCCCCATCCATATGCATGCTTTTTATGTTTTTCTGGTATCAGTTTTAAAAATAAACTTAGTTAAATAAATAAATAGAAGTTATGAACTCAGGCCAGAAAACAAAACAAAACAAAATTAGGTAGTAACGGTGAAGAGAGATTCCTAGGAGGTTTATAGTTTTGACAAAGATATAGGAAACATCCTTGAGCTTGATACATTGGCAAAAGAACATGACAGGTGGTTGCAGAAAAATGAGACAATCCTTTCCTCCATCTGAAGACTTCTGTGCAAAAGCAGGGGGAGATAGGATTAGATTGATTTGTGAGCTGATTACGGACAAAACTGAACGACAGGGAGGACTTGCGGGGCTCGTCTAATCCAAAGCTGCTGGAGAAACTGGTTCAGAGAAAATTAATAATGTGTCCTGATGAAAACATGTTCTGCGTCTGTATACACTTGGAAAGACTCTATTGAATAAAGCTAAATTAATTTCTCTAAGCTTTGAGCTTTAGTGTGCTGGTCTGCATTATGAAGCTTCAAAAGGGGGATTATCATTCAGCAGTATTTCAAAAGTACTGTTTGTGAAACTTTAACATAAAAATGAAATGAAACACTGAGAACCCTGCTTGACTAGGGCAGAAATAAAGCTCAGGTCAGTCTGAAATCTGGGTCTACTGAGGGAGGCTACTAGGGAAGCAAGCACCGCTGCCTCACCCCAAAAAGACCGGGGAGGCAGAGAACACGTCAAATGCTCGCCCTCCAGGCAGTCACTGGTGACCTGGTAAGCCCTCTTTCCACATGGAGGGCACCCTCCTCTGCTCCACACCTGCACGGTGAGCTCTGAGGATTCAGGAAGCCACTGATTCTCCAGCTCTCCAGAATTTTCTTTGCACATCTCTGAACCCTTTCCATTCAAATGCTGTTGCGTCCTCAGACTGCCCCCAGGTGCCTTCCTATCCATGTTTCACCCAGGATTAGGCAATGGATAGAAAGTGTTTCCAGCCTCATTTGACAACTGTGCTGGCAATTTGATGATAGGTGGTCAGAGACCTGCCCGCCCTTCCTTTGTCTGGATTGCAGAGGAGCACGTTTCCTAGATCCTCTGGGCTGCTGGATTTCCAGTAGATTTGGCCAATTAACAGCCCTGGTGATGACAGGTGTGAGCTGGGAGGAGGGAAGTTCAGGGCCTTTCCCCTTACTCTCCCTGCCTCCTGCTGCATCTCCAAGGACAATAATGCACCACACACACACACACATACACGTAACTCCTGCATATTTCTGGTTCCTCAGCGCTGGCTCTGGGACACCCTCTTCCCACTGTCCCACTGGTTCAGGGTGGAAGCTGCTCCCTGCTGCTTCTGAGCTCCGGGTGACCCTCTTGTCCTCTTTTTCATTTCTTTGCTCATCCAACACCTATTCAACCAAATCTGTGCTTTAAATTCCTGCCCTAATTCTGACTAATACTAGAATCTAGAGCATCTCATGGGACCAGCGTTTTATGGAAGACATTTTTAAGAAATGTTCTAGAACAGTTTCTGTTAGAATTAGAAACAGCGGTCATTGTGCACTTATACGTTCACACATGTGAATTCTCACATGTGCATCTGAGCTCTGCTGACAGTTCATAGTAAGCAACACTCTTCCTAAAAAATAATAACAATAATACATCAGCAAATTGGCAAAATCTCTGGTTTGAAGGCTTCAGGAACTGCTCTGTGGTCAGGCAAGAAGGTCAACGTTCTGAATCCAAGTCCAACCATCCGGGTACTGTTTTTCCAATAGCTAAAAATCCAGGAAAAGGGAGGCAGAGAAGCTGACAGTTTCCAACAATGTCCCGGATCTGAGAAAACAAAACCCTGAGGTTAGGACAGCCAAGGCATGCAGGACTTGCGGGGCCAGTATCCCCGAGGAAACGAAGCACGCGCAGGGGACTGTGGCTCCGGCAGTTTCCCTGGGGTTACCACTAAGGCCGAGGCTCCAGCAAACAGCCTCATGCGTGCAGCTTTGCAGGGTCCTGCACGAGCAAAGGAGGTAGGAAGAACCACGGCCTGGGCCACACTCGGCCATCTGCCCCGTCCTACCACTGCCGGACAGTGGGGTCAACCCGCTCAGGGAACAGCCTCCTGAGCCTGCCGCTCCATACAGTCCCTGGGAGCCACAGGGGACCACTGATACATATTCCTGAGATGTCACAAGTGCAAAACTCACAGCTTATTTCAGTGACTTGGGCCAAAAGAAGACAATGTAAAATATATCCTTAATAAATCTATGTTGGTGACATGCTAAAATAATTTTATATATTGGGTTGCATAAAATACCTGATTAAATTTATTTCCTTTTTTATTCTTTTTCTCAGAACACTAAGTGTATCTACTAAAGTTTTTTAAATGGTCTGTGTGGCCTGCCTTATGTCCCTATTGGGAAGTTCTGATATAGAGGACCTACAAGGTGATAGGTAGGTAGGTGGATGATAGATGATAGATAGATAATAGGTAGGTAGATGATAGATGAATAGATGGCAGACAGATAACAGGCAGATAAGTAGGTGTTCTGTTTCTCTTTAGCACCATGACTAATATAAAGTAATCCCATATTCACAATTCCAAAATTCAAGAAGCTCTTTAAAGATAGTCAATTTTTTTCTTAACTTTCTGGCAGCACTTTGACCAGAATTAAAATGAAGCAATTTATAGCCTGTTTCCCTCATTTATCATGAATACATATATTACTCTGAAAAAACAGTAGCCTGCTTAATTATGGGCTGCTGCTAAAGATGTGGTATGATCTGCGGTTATAGGCACTATAAAAAGAGTAAGCAGAAAAGAACTGCGCCTAACCACATCTGTTCTGAAGGAATCAGGAGGTCCTGTACGGTGCCTGTCCACTGTGTCGTGATTGGAAGTCTTCCACAGAGGGACAATTCAAGACGTGAAATGGGTAGGTTGCCAATGTGCCAAGAGCTCCCCACAGACAAGGCACAGCTTTAAGCCACGTAGAGGTGCTCATTTATTTATCTGTTGCTTGCAGTCCCCTAACAGTCACATGTTAAAGTATCACCAGTATTAAAACTTCCCAATCATATAACAAGAGACTCTTAAGATTGAAGGCAGGAACAACTCCATGAGTCAGAGGTTTCATAGAAACTGGAAATCCATGGGGGAGCAGGTTTCCTTGGCTCGAGTTAAGAAGAGACCGTCAGTCAGCACCTCCCCCCCAGAGAGTCAGTGGGGAGCGAGCCTTTCTCCTGGCGTGGTGGCTCCTGCAGCTCAGAAGGTGGGCACAGCAGGTGAAGGAGTGTGGGCACCATGGAGAGCTGACTCTCCTCCAGATGAGAAAGGACGAGACACAGAGTGACAAGTGGGAGGGAGGAAAACAGACTGCCAGGCAGGAGTTGGACATCCAAAAGCAACTTCATAAAGAGGAAAAAGCAGAAAGCGACCACGCATGACTAGGAAATGGCATGGTTCATAAGACTGGGAAAAACCCTAAGTTTGCACCTCAGGCTTATCCTGGAGCACAGAGACAGCCTTATAGTCATCAACAGACAAAAACAATAACAAATAACATCAAACTCTGGGGATGGAGGAGAACCTGCTTTTCAGAGTCATCATATTATTAGATTCAAATGTCCAATTTTCAACAACAAAAAATATCATAAAGTGTACAAAGAAATGGAGAAGTATGGCACATTCAGATGAAAACATAAAATCAACACAAGCTGTCCCTGAAATGATCTGACAGCAGGTTGACTAGATAAGACTTTAAAATAACTGTCTTAAAGATGCTTGAAAAAATAAAGAAGGTAAAAGGAAAGTAATGGATAAACAAAGTGGAAATACCCATAAAGAGATAGACAGTAAACCTATAAAGGAACCAAAGGAGAAATTCTGGCGATGAAAACTACTATAATTGACATTTGAAAATCATTAGGGAGATTCAAAAACACTTTGAGCAAGGACTAAAAAGAATCAGCAAGCATAAGGATAGTACAATGAGAATCATTAAGCATGAGAAGAAGAACAGGAAAAGATTAAAGAAGAGTAAACAGAGCTGGTGGGACATGTGGGACACCATGGAGCAACCAGCACACACAGGAGCTCCAGAAGGAAAAGGGAGAGGAAGAGGGGCGGGTAGAAGAAATAATGACTGAAAAGATCCAAAATTTGATGAAAAGCAGGAATATAAACTTCCAAGAAGCTCAACAAGGTTCAAGAAAGATGAACTCAAAGAGACCCACCCCAACACACATTACAATCCAACTTTGAAAGTCAAAGAGAAAATCTCAAAAACAGCAAGAGAGAAGCAGCTTGCCACATACAGGGGATCCTCCATATGACTCACAGCAAGTTTGCCATCAGAAGCTTCAGAGGCCCGGAGGCCACAGGTGACATATTCCAAGCGCTAAAAGGAAAAGACTGTCCACCAAGAACCCTATATCCAACAACACTGTCCTTTAAATGTGAGAAGAAAATCAAGGCATTTCCAGAGAACAAAAACAGAGGGATCTCACAACCACTAGACCTGCCCCATAAGAAATATTCAAGAAAGCCCAGCAGGCGAAATGAAAGGAGAGTAGACAGTAACTCAAAATATGTGAAGAAATAACCATCTCAATACAGTAAATGCCTGATCAGCCATAACAGCAGGGCTGTCTGAACAATAGTTTGTAAGTTCAGTGCTTGCTTTCCACACGACTTAAGAGACTAATGCATTTTTGCAAAAGAATTAGTCTAAAAGCTAGTATTATTGAAACTTTGGTTTGTCAATTCACATTTCATTTCTCTTAACTTGTGAGACTAATGCATTTAGAAGAATTAGTTCATGTTTCAAGGTGCATAATATCCAAGGATGTAATTCTGTGACATCAACATTTGAAAGGACTGAGGATAGAGCTGCAAAGGAGCAAAGAACATGTTACTGAAGTGTAAGTACTATAAATTCAAATTAGAGCCCCCTTCTAACGCTAAGTATAATCTCCATGGTAACCACAAATAATTAGGTATAGAGTCCCCACACACAAAATGATGAAGTATTTCAACATTTCACTATAAAAAAATCAACTAAACAGAAAATATAGTAATTTAGAAAATGAGGGGCAAAAAAAGTCATAATGTATATAGAAATCAAACATTGAAATAACAAATATAAGTCTTTCCCTACCAGTAATGACTTTAAATGGAATGGTGGACTCTCCAATCCAAAGACCAAGATTGGAAGAATGGATGAAAGCACATAATCCAGTTCAGTTCTGTCTACAGGGACCCACATTAGTTCCAAAGATACAAGTGAAAGTGGGGGGATGGGCTGGCATTGTGGCTCAGTGGTAGAGTGTTTGCCTAGCTCGTGTGAGGTCCTGGGTTCAATCCTCAGCACCAAATAAAAATAAATGAGTAAAATAAGGCTATAAAAAGTTATTAAAAATAGTGGGGGGATAAAAAGAGATATTCCATGAATACAGTAAACAAAGAAGGGCAGAGGTCACTATGCTAATATCAACAGAAGAGACTTTTTGTTAAAAAGTTACAAGAGATGAAGAAGGACACATATCAAAATGTTCAATATAGCAGGAAGTTACAATAATCATAAACTTTTAAGCAGCACCTAACAACAGATCATCAAAACATATGAAACAAAACCTGACATAAGTGAAGAGACAGACAGCTCTGGAACAGCAGGGGCAGACGTTAACGTGCACTCCCAGTAACGGATGGAGCAATGTGATAGGAAGGAAGGAAGGAAGCAGAGGTTTTAAAGAACACAGTAAGCCAACAGGTCCAACACCTGGCACCTGGCACGTCCCCAGCAGCAGCCATATGCACATCTCTCCTAAGTGCACCAGGGATGTTTCCCAAGCACACCAGACCTTGGCCCAAAGTTAGGTCTCAACACATCTTAAATGGCAGAGAGACAAAGCATCCTCTCCCACCACAATGGGGTGAGGTCAGATCAGCAGCAGGAATAAAACTGGTTTTCAGCAACCAAAGGATCAAAGAATAAATCACAAAGGAAATTATAAAACACTTAGAGATGTGTGAAAACAAAAACCTACATACCAAAAAGGAGATGCAGTGAAATCAATGCTAACAGGGAAATTACATTAAAAAACAAAAAAGATCTCAAATCAGCAACCTAGCTTTATATCTTAAGAAGGAATCAGAAAAATAAAAACAAACTAAGCCCAAAGCTAGTAGGAGAAAGTAAAGGATAAAGATTAGAGCAAAATGCATCTAGAGGTGTTTTTACCTTTTTTACATGTATATACCTCAGCATGGCAATATGTGTATTCTTTTTTTCTTTTTTTTTTTGTTACTCAATTGAGTTTTGAGAAATGTTAGTCTCTGAGTAACTATTTTATGAATCAATCTTTAAAATATGGCAATAAACTTTTATAAATAAAAAAAGATTAGAGCAAAATAAACAAAATAGAGAACAGAAAAACATTAGAGAAAAATCAATGAAACCAAATGTTGGTTCTTTGAAAGTATCAACAGAATTGACAAATATTTAGCCAGATGGGCCAAAAAAAGAAAAGAAAGAAAGAAGACTCTTACTTCCCATACTTCCTTAAAATCAGGAATGAAAGTAGGGACATTGCTACTGGTGCTACAGAAATGAGAAGGATTAGAAGACTTTATTGTGCAGTAATCACTAGAAGTAACTCAGCACCCATTGACTAATCTCTCCCCATCAACTCCCTGCCACCCTCTGTGGCCTCTGGTAACTGCTGCTCTGCTCTCTGCTTGATGAGATCAACCTTTATAGACTCTACACACGAGTGAGATCATGCACTCTTTGTCTTTCTATGTCTGGATTGTTTCATTAGACATAAGGATTTTGGATGTTTCACCACAAAGAAATGATCAATATCTATCAATAGTTACCCCAATCGGTCACTGCACTATATATGCATGTATTGAAACATCACAATGTACTCCATAAATCTGTACATATATTATGAATCAAATTTTTTAAAAAAGAGTACTATACACAATGGTACATCAAACTGGATATTCTATGTAAAATGGACAAGTCCCTAGAAACACAAAACCTACCAAAACTAAATGCAAGAAGTAGGAAATCTGAATAGACATAAAAGTAGTAAGAAGAGTCAATCGGTAATAAAAAGTTTCCCATAAAAAAAAAAAGCACTCTGGGTCTGGTGGTTTCAACAGTGAGTTCTTTAAGAAGAACTTATATCAATCATTCTCAAATGTATCAAAAAGAAAGAAAAGAAGGAAACACTTCATGACTCACTCTATGAGGCTAGCACTGCCCTGATGTCTAAGCCAGACAAGGTACTATAGGACAAGAAAACCACACACAAGCATCTTCTATGATCATTGATGTAAAAATCCCAAGATACTGGCAAAGTGAATTCAGAGTACATTTATTCCTGGGTTGCAAGGATGATCAATATTAAATCCAAAGTGATCAGTGTAATATACTATATTAATAGAAGGAAGGGGGGAAGATTACATGATCATCTCAATGGCTGCAGCCTGAATATCCGACAAAGTTCTACATCTTTCACAATAAAAATACTCAACTAAGAGTAAAAGGAAATTCTCAACATAGCAAAAGCTGTACAAAAATCCCACAGTGGACGTTGTACTCAGTGCTAGAAGACTGAAAGCTTCTCCTCTCAGATCAGGAACAAATCAAGGATGCCCACTTTCACCACTTCTATTCAACATAGCCCAAGAAATTCTAGCCAGAGAAATGAGGCAAGAAAAAGAAATGAAAGTAATCCAAATTTGAAAGGAAGAAATAAAAAGATCTCTGTTCACATGATCTGATCTGATATAATCTTATATGTGCAAAACTCGGATGTTTCCATAAAAATATTCCTAGAACTAATAAATTAAGACAGTATGAGGAATAGCATTAAGATGTTAACACGACCCAAAGCAATCTATGGATTTATGGATTTATGCAATCCATATTAAAATGGTGTAGCTGCCGTAGAAAATGTTGCGGTGGTTTTTCAAAAATATTCAAAATGTGGAAACAGCCCAAGCATCCTTAAGTGGGTAAATAAGCAGAAGGTAGTATACTCATACAGTGAGGCATGCTCAGCCTAAGGAGGAAGGACCTGTGATAGGCCTCAGCGTGGACAAACCTGGGACCCTGGGACATCATGCTGAGTACAGTAAGCCAACTGCAAAGAAATACAAACACTGTATGATGGCACATGGTGTGAGGGCCTCAGAGCAGTCACAATCAGGGACAGGAAGTGGGGAGGGCTTCCAGGGACTGCAGAGCGGGGAACTGGGAGCTGCCGCTTGCCAGGGACAGAAGTTCAGTTTTGCAAGATGAAGAGTTATGGAGATGGGTGGTGCTGACAGTTGTGCAATTGTGAGCACATTTAAGTACCACTAAATAATGGTACACTTAAAACGTTAAAGACAGTAAATTTTATGTGTGTTTTACAATAAACTAAATGGAGCGGGGAAGCCCCCAGGGCAGGTTTCCACCAGTCTTCACTTTCCACACTGCAAGGAAAACTCATGTGTGCCCAAGTGCCCCTTCCCTGATTCTCCCTATTTTTATTTGCACAGAAAAAGAAATATATATATTATATATATATATATTTATATATATATAAATATATATATAATAAATATATATATAAATATATATATAATAAATATATATAATAAGAAATAAATATATATATAGTAATAAAACAAAACATGTTTAATTGCTAAGTGTTCTGGATAGCTGAGATGTTTTTAAATTTCAGACAAAAAGAACTAAGAATAGAGCCAGAATGCCTTTGGAAATCACCCTCTCCTTAGTTTCCAGAAAATATAGCGAATCGTCCTCATAATCATCTATCAAGTTTTTTCCCCATCCCGCATAAGATATTTTTAAATGTTATTTTCTTTTTAACACAGCAGAATGCATTTTGACTCACAGCACACATGTGGAGTGGAGCACAGTTTTTCATTTCTCTGGTTATACACAAGGTTGAGTCACACCATTTGTGTCTTCATACATCATACTTATCTATTTTTAAGTAATATTTTGACACTCTACCATAGCCCTTTATGATTTTTAACCAGAATACAATATTCTAGTACCATCAAAGATGAACCAAGTTATTTTGCTTCTTTATAATGGACTTAAAATGTACAGAAAACACTTCAGCTTGCTTACAGAACTGGAAGGGCTCAGCTGCTGCACATGGTCTACGCTGGGAGCTGACTGCACAGGCATCAGGAAGGAACTTTGGGTTGTAACCCAGCAAGTCCAGCTGGAAAATTTTTGGCAAAGTTTTGAAGTAAAGATGTAAGGAAGATTCTCTACTCCTAAATACAACACTTCAACGGACACAACCTCACACCTGTTTGAATCTGAAAGGGGAGTCTGTGGCTAAGAGAGTAATACTTTCTCCTTTAACATGCTCTGATTTATGGTTCTGCTGCATTTCAGACAAAACTCTAAGCAGATGTCCATCCGGGCAAAGAAGATAAACAAGGGCCTACGTTGCCTGTTGTCTATTCCAGTTAGGAATATCATTATTTTCCATTAAGTTGGATTCTCCCAGCTACAGCCCAGGAGTGAATGTAGCACTTTGGGAAATTATATTTACTCTTGCGGGCAACCAAGGCACTATTTTGTCAATTACTAATCCAAAGCAATAAAGTTAGCTTGCGATAGTTTTCAAAATCCATTAGAATGATGATGTCCTACCAAAGCTGAAAAGTTGCATTGACACGTCTCTCAATTATGACTGAAGGTCCCCCCTGCTCCTACCCTCATCCTGCAGTGGCTCATATTTCTAAACTAAGAGAGAAACAATCTCCATATCTACCTTCTACTAAACTCTAGGTACTTAACTCAGAGCCCGACGTGCCACGGGTGCTCAAAAACAACGTGTGAAGTGAATTATTCAAGTTACTGTCCCAGATGCAAAGGGAGGAGGAGGGAGGCTGACGCGAGGAGGCTGAGGACACAAGCTCACACCAAGGCTGTCAGCATCTGTCCTTCAAATCCTACACTCGGCCGGACCTGGGCTCAGTGGTTTTCTGTATTCAGTTGGGTCCCGGCTGTCAAGGAATGTGCAATCTGACTGGAGACATAAGGCAGCACATTTGTGAAAATCAGTGTCATATTTTCTGTAGGCCCAGAGAAGAAGATGAGCCTCACATGTTTAAAAAACGGATAGAAGCCCACTGAACCTTGATCGCAAGAGACAGGAAGCTGGTGGCGGGGCACAGAGGCCGTGGTGAGCATGTTGCTGGCTTACCACCCCTGGCTGGTTTAGACGGTAACGCGTGTGATGTGACCCGACTATGTGTAGGAAGAGTCACGGGGCTGTCAGTGGAGGACCAACGGCGGGGCCAGCGGTGCAGGCTCAGCATCACACCTGTGGACGCAAAGGTCGCATGGCCTCTAGGGACCCAGATGGAGAAAGCCAGTGGAAAGGGACCTGTCCTGGAGACAGAGCTCAGACTGGACTTTCAGTAGTAGAGCTAAAGTGAAAGATGAAAAATTAAGGGTGCTCTGTAAATGGTTAGTTGATAACTGGTCACCTCTCCACTTGAACCACAACCAGGTTCTCTGCCAGCCTCCGTCATCTCACACAAATGGCACCTTCTTGCAATCATGAATTCCATGTAGGTGTATTTATTTCAAGTTGCACATTCACCCAAATAACGACTGCAAGCAACTGGTTCGTTGCGTGAGCCAGTGCTCACCGTGGTCATCAGCACTGGAGGCACCAGCTCCCGGGGGGACTTTAAAGCAATAGAACTGGGTGAAACCATTAGACCACAAATGCAGCTCAAGATGAAATAAGACCTCAGGTCAAAGCTCTAAGACACAGACAGCAGAAAAGGAGTCAGCAAAACAGACTGAGGAGGAGCAGCCAGAGAAGCAGGAGGAAGCCCAGCTCAAGCCAAGGGTGAGAAGAACCGCGGAGGAGACCCACGGCGTCAGCACAGCGCTCACGGAGGACGAAGAACAAAAATGTCAGGCCTGGGAAGGCTGAGGCTGCTGGTAAGTTCGATAATGTCAGCTTCTAGGCAGTGATAGAAACACACGCCACATGGCAAGGTTTGCAATGAAACGGAAAAATGCCAGACGTCCCCTGGTTCGGTCATCTCCCAAGAAAGCACTGCACTGCACAGAGAAGATGGGGCCTTTCGCCTGAGCACAAACTGACATGCCATGGTCACACACAGCCTTGCCAGCTGTCCAGTGCATGTGGGATGTGTCCCCACAAGGCAGAACCTGGGCGTGGACCCACATTGTACGACACACGTCCCGGGCCCAGGGCATCCACCACTTCCTCCAGCACACATCAGCTGTGCATATTCTGTATTAGCAACTGCTGGTCTGGGGCCCACAGACCTACTGTTTTAAGAGGGACCATATGCAACAGTACGTACAAACACACTTTTTTAGAGAAAGTGCATAGCTTTTATTAAACCCACAAAGGATCTTTGATTCCCCCCTAAAGAAAAAATATTAAGAAGTTTGTTCTATGCCAAAGACATTGTACAACCCACCAAACTGAGAGACCCTCTCTGAGGTTGGGCTCCTCTGAGAGCATCATTTATCATCATTCAGGGCACTAAGCACTGTTTGCACCACAGTCAAAGAAACTCAAGTAACCCAGCAGCCTAATAAATCACCCACCCATCTCCTCTGGCAGTCCTGTGAGCTTTTAAAGTCTTTGATTCCAGGGAAGTGTCACTTCTGGGCAAGGAGCTTCAGAGGCTGATAAATGCTAAACGATCCATCAAACTGCAGGAGGAGAGTGCAGGACTCGCGTGGGAGGCCACACTGTGCCTTGCCTAAAGAACACAGCTCGAGGCACAGATGGTCTCTGACAGGTCCCCCCCTAATCCAGTTTCTGAAATCGGTTCCCATCAGGAGCTCCCGATGTGGGCAAGAATTGGTAGCCTGCTCAGAAGTGGCACTTGGCAATCTGATGGGGTCAGTGCTATCTCAAGAGCCTTACTCCACTTTGAAGACCTGTGCATCTGCTGCTGGAAATGTTCAGCAGTGACACAGAACCAGCTTCTTCCAAGAACATAAAGGAATTTTAGGACATTTATGCTCTTTAGAGTGCCAGAGGTGGAGCATTAATCAGCTCTCTGTGTGTCCCAGCGACAGAGCCCCCTGGCAAGGCACCCCTGCCGAGTCTGGTATAATGTAAAATTTCAACCCGGCATGAGGCTCAGGGTTAACTCCTCAGCTGCCACCACCACGTTGGGTAGCAAGGGATTCAGAGCTCGCGTCCAGTGATGAATCCAACATCTAACGCTGCTGGAGGCATAGCTCTTCTCTGAAATACCACCTGCTAGGAGCAGTGTAGTCCAGGAGTCGAAGCACAGACATCCAGAGTCCTCGGTGCCTGAGGCAGGGCAGGAGCTTGAGGCCAGAGTGATCCTCTCATGCAGATTTTGCCAAATCTCAAGACACAGATATCTAATACGGGTATTTCTCTTTTATCTTCCAACCCCCAGCAACCAGCACAGAGCCTGGCATGCAGAAAATACCCAACAGGTTCGTATTCTTCTAGAGGCGGGCACAGTGTGATAATTTCTACATGTGTACCATGTGTAGTGATCAAATCAGGGTAGTTAGCATTTCTATCCCCTTAACCATTCTGTCCCATCATCCCAGATGTGGAACATCTACAAAAGTTTAAACATAGCACATCACATATAATCTAATCATATAATGTAAAACACAATTATATGATAGTAACACCATGATAATAACACTAATTAATGTAATGATATAAGCTCTAGGTTATGGTTTCCAACATGTCACCCATGTCAATTTTGTTAAAGTGTTTGCAGGATTTATTATTAAACATTTATCCCTTCTTTGAATGGGGAACCTTTGAACTCTTTTCTGGATTTTCCCAGAGATATAACACGTTGCTGTGCGCTGCAGCAAGGTCTCTGGGCACCAGAGCACGAGTGCCTACTCCTCCGCACGAGTGTGTTGGCACCCACCGCACAACCTCCTCCACCTCCCCAGCCCACCCCCAACCTCTAGAGCACAGGTGGCCTTTAATCCATTAATGAATTGTTGACAAACCAGATGAACACGGGTCAGCCAGGCCCATCATAAAGCAGACACCAGGCCAGGATTTACTACAGGGGATGTAACACAGGACCCGCTCACACAGGCATCAGAAGACGATGCCGGCGTGGGCCACGGGGCACCCAGAGAGCAGGCCCAGGCAAGAAGCAGGTGTCCCAGAGCAGGAGCAGAGTGAGCCCCTGGGGGCCACCTGGCCAGAGTCAGGAGCGCAGAGTGGGGACTGCACCAAAGAGAAGTGCCCGAAGGAGACTGCAGGCGTTGAGACTCCAACCTCTCTCCTTGCACCTCCTGTCCTACTTCAGAGCACCCACTGACCAAGGGCAAGGCAGCCCAGGAGATGTGGCTGTCATCCAGGGCTGAGCAGACAAAAGCAGTGGCAGTGCCTCCAATACATGGGCCTCTGCAGCCCTGCTGGAAGTGCCATCGACTGAGCATGGCACCAAGAGCCCTTAGCACCTCGTCAGCTGAAGAGCCAGGCCACAAGGCCCCGGAACTCCCTGCGTGCTGGCCTTACCCCTGAGGTGACATCCCTCTTCCCACTCTCCAGCAGGCACTTGCTGCACTCTTTCTCTCTCTCCAAGGGGGGAGAGGCAATCATGCCATTGGTCAGGACCCATCACGTCTATTTTCCTGGGTCTCTAAAGCAAGAACCAGGTATGTGCTGCCCCCACCTATGGCCCTCACCCCTGCTCCCCTGTGCCTCTGACCCAGAGCCAGGCCCACCGGAGGGGAGAGTCCCTGAGCCAGGGCCTCTACCTGCAACAGACGGAGCATGAGCTCCCAGGGTACCTCGATCACATTAGGCGCAGCGAGGACCCCGGTGCCTTTGGAGTAAGCCCATCCTTCCTCCAGTTCTCTCAGTATTTTCATGGATGTGAAATTCAGAAACGCACACATTCCAAAGCAGCTGGAATCAGCAAGCCTCACCTTCTGGGCTTGCAGCCCCATTTCCCACCCTACATAGAGTAGGTATGGGTCCCCTGGTCCTCCCAGCTTTCTCTGCGTCCCTGGGCTGTAGCAGCCAAGACCTGGAGGGGTGGAGGGAGCCAGGCCAGCCCTGGTCAGGAGCTGTTTCCATGCCCGCCCTAGGGGGCCCTCAGATGGGCATGTCCCGCCCCCAGGGCGAGGGCTGCTCTGAGCAAGTGGAACTCAGGACTCCTACAGTTCCCAGAGAGAGCACACCTGTGGATTAATGTGGACCCTCAATTAAAACAACGAAGAACCACCAGCTACTGGAATAAAACAACCACAAACGGGGGGAGGGGGCACTTCAAAGTTTTACAAAAGTCAAAAATTGCTCTGTTGCCAAGACTTGTATTTCCTTCTCCAAAGAAGTGTGAGGTCAATACGCTCACTTCCTGCGATGGAGACATGTGTGGGTGCCCCTGGAAGGAGCTCCACACGCCATTTCTCAGCTACACAGGGCACCTTTCATTTTTAGGCAGAGCCAGAGAATTTTCAGTTAAGCGAATGTGACCGTTCCCTTTAATGCAGTATGGAAGAACCGGCTTCACAGTGAACGCTAGTAGATAGAAAATGCCATCAAAAACTAAAATTCCAAGCCGGGCGTGGTGGCACACCCCTGTAATCCCAGCACTTTGGGAGGCTGAGACAGGAGAATCATGAGTTCAAAGCAAGCCTCAGCAATGGCGAGGTGCTAAGCAACTCAGTGAGACCCTGTCTCTACATAAAACACAAAATAGGGCTGGGATGTGGCTCAGTGGTCGAGTGCCCCTGAGTTCAATCCCTGGTACCAAAAAAAAAAAAAAAAAAACTAAAATTCCAAGCAAGTCATAGCAAATCCTTAAGGGCAGATGGAGAGGAGGGGAGAGGCAGAGGCGGAAGTTGGCGACCACAGCTGTGTCACATCCTGCCTCCCTGTGGATTGCTGTCTCTCTATTCGTCCTTGATTGGTAGACATCTTTCCCTCTTTTTTTCTTTCCTTTAGAAGTTTTACATCGTATTTCCACTGACTAGTGGTTTTCCTTCACAGTTTAACAGAAAACCTAAAAACGCAGTCACTGGAGTAAGAGAAGGCCTATTAGCAATCCTAACAACAGGCTCAGGTCCTCACGAGGAGGCACGTGCTGACAGGTTAGGTGCTTGCTGTTCACAACAGACTCATCCAAAACCGAGTGACCCGTTAACAAGGGAGAACATGAGATGCAAGAGGACAATGCTGCCCAGAGATGAAGCCACCCTGGGGTGAGGCGAGCTGATGGCAGAACCTGAGCTCCCAGTGGGACAGGGACGATCCCTGCTGACTAGAAGAGGCCATTCCCAAAGAAAACACAGCACTGTGAATCTTCACACACAGCAGAGCACCAAAATATCCACAGCAAAATACAAAAATTAGAGGAGAAATTGGAAAAATCAGAAACATATTTTTCAGAAATAGATTAAGTAGACAAATTAGATTTTACAATTTGAGTAACAAGACCAACAACCTTGGTATACTCAACAGCTATAACATTTTCTATACCCCAATATCAGAATATAAACATTGCAAACTACTAATAGGACATTCAATAAAAATTGTATTAGTTAACAAACATAATCTCTACATGTTCTTAAACTGATATCACTTAGAAGATACTTATTACCCTATGTACATATATGACCTCACGACCAATGTGACTCTACATCATGTACAACCAGAAGAATGAGAGGTTATACTCCATTTACGTAAGATGTGTCAAAGTGCATTCTGCTGGCATGTATAACTAATCAGGACAAGTTAAAAAAAAGAAGATACTTCCTGACCATTACTTAAAACTAGAACAATAAAGTGGTCAAAATAAATTAAAGCACTTAGAAGATATAAAATACCCAGAAAATATAAAACACTCAGATCTAACTTTTGGGCTAAAGAAGAATCAAAATAAAAATTGCAAACCTAGAAAGAAAAGAGCAGGAGGAGGAGAAGCAGGAGGAGCACAGGATGGGAGGAAGGGGACAAGTTCAGGCCCAAGCCAGGACAGCAGTTCTCCACCCTGGTCACTTGCCTGGCAGCCCAGAGCCCATCCATCCCTGCTGCTGTCTCCTGCTGGTGAAGAAGGGAACAGGCTCTGTCCTGCAGCTTCCTCTCAGGCTTTAGGTGGCTTCCTGGTGTCTCTGCACACGGAGATTCCCCGTACGCATGGGGCCAGGATCATCAGCTAGTCTTACTCAGACAGATACTCCTCACCTAGGTTTAAAAACTATTATTCTAAAAATTCCTTATTTTTAAATTCCAGCCACATGTCACTCAACAAGAGGGACACCGTCTGAGGGACGCCTTGTTGTGCAACGTTACGTGATTTCGTCACTGGGTGGACATCATAGAACGCACTCAGGCAAACTGCACCATCATTAGGCAAAATAACTTACATGGCCACCATCGTGTAGGTCCCGTGGTTCACCAAAGCGTGGCTGCAAGATGGTGACAGCACTCAAATTTCTGTGGCACATTTGAAGTGCAGTTTGCCTGTGCTTGGCACAGGAGGCCCAGCTTCTCATGAACAGCCTCAAGCCAGAGGGACTACGGGACTTCTGTCCCCACTGATGTGGAGGGCAGTCCTGAAGCCACATCTCCATCTGTGCTCTTCTTGCCTTAAAAAGGAGGAAAGATTTATGCTGGCTTATAGTGTGGAGGTTTAGGCCATGCCAGCCGGGCCCTGTGGCACTGGTCTGTGGCAAGGCCGCACACCACAGCAGGTGTGTGTGGTGGAAGCAGCCGCCCACCTCCTGGAAGCCAGGGAGGAAGGAGAGAGGGAGGGGCTGGGGACCCCCAGGTCCCCATCAAGGCCACTGCCCCCTAGGCCCGCCTCTCAAAGTCTCTGCCACCTCCCAGTAGTGGCTGGGGACCACGCCCATAGCACACAGGCCTTTGGGGGACACTCGTCACAACATAGTACTAAGTGTGGCCCCATAGTCTGCATTTCTGGACTCCAAGTAATGCTGACAATATTCCACAGACTATGTGTGAACCCTCGAATACGCCAGTGGTCTCCAGAAAGTTGCTAACCATGCTTGGTCTTGGTTTCCTCATCTGTCACATGTGAATACAACCACTTCCAAAAAGATGTCATAGGATTGAATCAGGTTTAATAAAAGCCTGGCACAGGTGAAACAAAAATAGCAAAAGAGAAAGAGGGCCATGCGTACCCTTCAAGTTAATTTTTGCTATCTGAATAGGTAGGACAAGTATCTTTCTTTGATGTTTTTAGTGTAGCAATGTCTTTAAGTTTTGGCAACTCAGATCTGGACTCAGCACAGGTCTTCATTCCTGTAGTTGGTACAGAATAGAGACAGCTTGTCTGAGCCCAGCGTCGACTTAAGATAGGAGTTCTCCAGTTTGAGTTTAACTTTAAAAGCTGTCTAATGGGTAAAAGATAGTAGGTTTCCTTCTCGACTCTGCAATCTCAAATGAAAGAAAAATGGCTAAAACCTCAGAATGCTTAATTAAGATTACTTGAATTATGTATGTTAAGGAACTCAGCTCATGAGGCCCAATAACCTTTAGAAACTACTTCTTATAAATTTAGTTACAAAATGTTAAAAGGACTCTTTTACGAATCTTCAAAAACTACACTTCATCCCCTCCTGCCTTCCTGGCCTGCCCTCAGAAATCAGCCATTTAAGAACCAGCCAGTACATGCAAGAACCGAGACCCCCTCGGGGACACAGCTTCAGATTGTTACTTAATCATCAAAAAATGGCTTTACGAAGTAAGCCAATCCCAAAACACCAAAGGCCGAATGTTCTCTCTGATAAGTGGATGCTGATCCATAATGGCGGAGGGGGCACGGGAAGAATGGAGGAACTTTGGTCAAAGGGGAGGGAGTGAAGGAGGGGTTATGGGGGCAGGAAAGATGGTGGAATGAGATGGACATCATTGCCCTAGGTACATGTACGACTGACTGCACATATGGTGCGACTCTACATCACGTACAACCAGAGAAATGAAAAGTTGTGCTCCATTTGTGTACAATGAATCAAAGTGCATTCTGCCATCACGTATACCTAAGTAGAATAAATAAATGTAAAAAGAAATAAATGGCTTTGAAGTGATTGACTTGATAATAGCATCGATGCTAACAAGATCTGTTTATGCTTCACATCCTGCAGAGGTGAGAGCTCTGTCTGGACCAGGGCCTGTTTTCTTGCTGGTAGGTGTCTGAGGAGAGGCTGCATCTGGAGTAGCAGAAATCCTGCAACGCCCACCATGCCACAGGCTTGGGAGGTGGAAGGTGGACAGCTATGGGCAGGTAGGGGTGCTGATGGGTGTTGGGGGGCTGCAGTAATCAAACACCCACAGGGGTCTGTGGCAGTGCAACTTCCCACACCAGCACAAGGAGTGGGGCCCATGTAAGGCAGCAGCCCTGTAGCCATCTGCGTCTTCAGTCAGGCAGGACGAGGGAACAGGCCTCCCCCGCCCCTCGGAATCAAAGGCTATTCCATAGATACATGGAGGCGTCTCCCAATCCAAGCCCACAGTCCTAGAATTCCAGAGACAATCCAAAAGTAGAAGGGAAGCGGTGCTTCCTAGATCCAAGTGAGCAAGCAAAGCAGAAAAGCTGAACACCCAAGAACGAGCCCTCCAACCCCCGACCCACCCTCTGCCCAAACGGCTGGAGAAGCAGATCAGTAACAGCTGCCTTAGGCTCCACCATGATGGAAGTCAGGTCTTCGCACCCGCTGAGAGGCAGGAAGGCCAGCCAGGCACCTGGGTATCTGCGTTCAGACACAGTCGCAGCTGCTGTGTGTGGGTGTGGTTTGACTGTGTTTGCTGGAAGCTTGGTGCTGGGTGTGGAGACCCTGGGAGGTGAGGAAACTTTCAGAGGCTGGGGCCTATGGAAGTGGCCAGTCACTGAGGGCACCGCTCTGAAACCATTAATGTAGTTCTCTAAGGACTCCAGTTATTTCCCATGAGAGCAAGTTGCAAAAAGAGCAAGACTGACCCTCCAATCTCTCCTACTTCCTGATACTCCATATGACTGCCCCCCACCCCTTCAGCACATGGCCAGTGCCCTTTCCAGTCCTACACCACCTTTTGATGCAGCCAGGGGGCCTCATCAGGTCACTGGCACCATACCCTGTGGACCCTCCAGCTACCAGAATAATGAGCCAAATAAACCTGTTTGCGTTATAAAGTGTTTAGCCTCAGGTATTTTGTTATGGCAACAAAAAAAGAAATGAACTAACACACCAGCTAATTTTTGATATGTAGTGAATATCATACCACCAACCTATCCATCTAATTCTTCAAACATTATTATCCATACAGTCCCAATGACATGGAAAAGTTATTAAACACTATCACCCAACTGAGAGTGTTTCAGAAATTTGTTCACTGGCTCACCGTGGGTAAATGAATGAGTTCTATTACAATGGTCACTTAGTGAACTAGAAGACTCCAGGTGGAGGTGGATGCCCTAGAGAAAACAGACTTCAGAGACAGGAATTTGTAAACTGCCTTGGTCTAACTGCCGGCAAGGTGAAGTTCTAACTAATAAATACTTTCCTGTACCCAAATGTAAACACACAGACACACAGGTGCCCTTACCACTAGCTCCAAAGCTAAATTACACTTGAGTGGGGTCTTCCACACAGTCTGTCCAAATCAAAACCTAAAACACAGCCAGCTCCTGTAGAGGGGCAACCAGAATTCCCACTCCAAAGGTGGAAGTTCAAATTAATAGGATGATTCTAACCATGGGAAGAGCTAGCATTTTACATACTTTTAATTGACACATGGTAAGTGTAGGTATTTGCAGGGTATTGTGGGATATCTCAGTATGCATGTATCTGTGTAATGATCCAACAGGGTAGCTGGCACATCCATTGCCTCAGACATTCATTAATTCTTTGCCTGAGGAACATTCAAAACCCCCTCTTCTGTTTTGAAATGATCATTGATGGTTTCTAACCACAGGAAGAACTGGCATTTATTGAGCAATTATTATGCCCCTTACACTATGAAAGTTGCTTTATATACAATAACTTATGGAATTCTTTGCATAATCTTTTTAAATGAAGCCATTCTTATAATCCCTATGGAATCCACAGGCAGTTGAGATTCAGAGATCCCAGGTGCCCTGGCCAGGATGGCAAGGATGAAGGAGGCCCTGAGCCCAACCTTCATAGCCCTAGTCCAGTCCTGTGCCATCACAGTGTGTTTGGGTAAACATTTTTATTTCCTTTCTTATCTGAATTGCACTTTAGAGTTTGGTACATGTTTTAGCTATTTTGATTAAAAAAAAATCACAGGTCAAAAGGCACAAACCTGCAGTTATATAGGATGAACAAGTCTATCGGTCTAATACACAGCAGGACTATAGTTAATAACAGTGCCACAAACTGGAAATCCACAAAGAGATTTTAGGTGCTTTTACACACACACAGTAACTATGTGAAAGGATGACTTGGCATTTGTGCTTATTAACATCAGGTTGTGTGCCTGCACTACACACAGCTAAAAATGAAGGTCGGCAACAAATAAATGACTTGATTCTATATCTCAAAGCCCTAGACAAAGAAGAATGAACCAACACCAAAAGAAGTAGAAGACAGGAAATAATTAAAATCAGGGCTGAAATCAATGAAATTGAAACAAAAAACAATTCAAAAAATTGACAAAACAAAAATCTGGTTCTTTGAAAAAATAAACAAAATTGACAAAACCTTAGCCACCCTAACAAAAAGGAGAGAGAAAACCCAAATTACTACAATTCGTGATGAAAAAGGAAATATCACGACAGACACTACTGAAATACAGAGGATAATTAGAAACTACTTTGAAAATGTATACTCCAGTAAAATAGAAAACTGCAAAGACACCAACAAATTTCTAGAGGCATATGACCTACCCAAACTGAACCAGGAGGATATTCACAACTTGAACAGATCAATTTCAAGCAAGGAAATAGAAGATGCCATCAAAAGCCTGCCAATCAAGAAAAGCCCAGGACCAGATGGATTCTCAGCCAAGTTCTACAAGACCTATAAAGAAGAATTAATACCAATACTCCTCAAACTATTTCATGAAATAGAAAAGGAGGGAACCCTTCCAAACTCATTCTATGAGGCAAGTATCACCGTGATTCCAAAACCAGACAGAGATACATCAAAGAAAGAAAATTTCAGACCAATATCCCTAATGAACATAGATACAAAAATTCTCAATAAAATTTTGGCAAATCACATACAAAAACATATTTAAAAAATAGTGCACCATGATAAAGTGGGGTTCATGTAGGGATGCAAGTTGGTTCAACATATGGAAATCAATTAACGTAATCCATCGCATCAATAGAATTAAAGATAAGAATCATATGATTTTATCAATCGATGCAGAGAAAGCATTTGACAAAATACAGCACCTTTTTATGTTCAAAACACTAGAGAAACTAGAGATAGTAGGAACATACCTCAACTTTGGAAAAAGCTGTCTATGCTAAAATAGAGAAACACTGGACACGACATGGGGGAGGTGGGGGGCAGGAAAGGGGAATGGGTATAGTAAAGATGGTTGATAAAAAATATATATAAATATATATATATATACTGTTCATTGAAAGTGCATATAAAGATGTTTAATATGAAGAATGTAATCTGCTTATAATTTTGTGCAAAGTTAGAAAAGTTATGATTGTAATAATTTTTTTTTCTATTTGCCTCAACAAATATTTTCAGTGAATAGTGTGTACAGCTTCTGAAAATTTGTTTTTTTTCTGTTATGTTTGATAACATGTATTTAAATGCAACTTTTGAGAAAAATAAATAAAAATTAAAAT
>PVHX01005485.1:0-111413 GCA_004024805.1 Geosciurus inauris | reverse complement strand
GGTTATAAGGAGCCCTTGCAGCTGCTCATGTTTCTGAAATTAAGGGTTCTTTGAAGGTTTGCTGGTAACACGAGCTGGGATATGAGTTTTCCTTCCTGTAAAAACCGGTGCAGGTGGTGGTGAGAGTTTGTTCAGGCTGTTGGAGTATTTCATTCTTCATTGTTATTTGGAAAAGACTGGAGCTAGCACTGCTGCTGTAGCACTGGCTCTCTGTGCTGTGTCCTCAGAGGCTGCCTGGTGCACCCGGACGGCAGAACAAGGAACTCGGGCTGAGGCCCGATGCTGTCAGGCCGTGCTGTATAATGTTGGGCAAATCACTTGACCTTGTCTCTCATATCTCTGTATTTAACGTAGGAATAATATTATGAAACTATCACATGGGGAGATTCCATACATTAAATAACTAATAATTCAAAATGCTTTTGAATTATTCTAAACATTTTAGAATATTATTATTATTAATTAATTCATTTCCAGTGCTGGGGATCAAACCCAGAGCGCAAGCCCTCTATCACTAAGCTACATCCCCAGCCGCTAGAACTGTTTGTTGTTGTTGTTGTTTTCAAGTCCACAAGATAAGTTTCCACTGATTGTTTTATGATTTGCAATCTATGGAGAACGCATGGAAGCTGGGAAACAAGAAATGAAACTGATAGTGCCACCAACAGCAACAAAGGCCCTTGCTGTGGTGTGCATGTGTGTACTACCTGGGTCTCTACCTCTTTCTGGTTGGGTGTTCTGGGGTCAGGCTTTCTGTGATCTCTAACTCAACCGTCTGCTCCATCAGGCCATGTTTCTGCTTCACAAAGGGCATATTTCTATGCCTCGATCTCCACTTCAGTTAGCTAGCTGTTTTCCACCAAAGCCTTCTGTTGTCTTATTCTTGTAATACAGTTTTGCCACCCAGTGTGTGTACTTGAAAAGCATCAAAGCCATTACTGACCTGATTTTGCAGATCACTATGGATAAAGCCAGTCAGAATGATTAAATCTAGCTAGTGGGACATTGATCACGGAATTTGTGTAAAGAGCCTTCCTCTGAACTTATTTTACAAAAACACAGAATAAAAATGAATGTTACCTCCAGCTTTGGGTGTCACGGACAAACTGAACTCAAACCATGAGTAACCTTGATTGATTTTTTTTAAAAAAAGATTAACCCTTCAGATGGTCCTAAAGAGACAACTGAATATTAGTCCTGTTAGTGACTATAAACAAGCATAGCCAATATCTCCAATTTGCATATTTATAGATAGAAATTAAGGCCTCTACTCAGAAAACGGACAGTAAAAGTCTTTCAAATGTGATTGGGCAAAGTGTACATCACATGAACCATGTTTATTAAGTTAGTTGTACTTCCAAGGATTCTGTTTTTTTCTATGCCTTCTTATAGGATGTTAGGAAATGACAGGTTTCAGCTCAGTGGTGCCTTCCATGTGACTGTAATCCATTGTCAGATCAGAGCCTTGGACATAACCAGGATCCTTGCCTTTCTTGGAATCTTTGAGGAGAAAAAAAATGAGACAGTCGCTCACTAACAGTTATTTTCCAAGAATGCCGCAGCCTTTGATGGATTAGAGAACAAGCAAGATGACACCTGAATTTTCTTAGTTCAACTGAATTAAGCAGTTGACACACTTTGTGAAAACATTCCTCGCCTGCTCCTGGAATAGCCCAATTTCCGGGCCATCCCCAGCAACTCTGGGTATACTTGGAGGCAATATTGAGAGCTAGGTCTTATGTGACTTTGCCAGAACCCAACCCTGGGCCAGCAGCACCAGCCTCATCTCAGAATCTCAGCCCCACCCAGACCTACTTAATGCAAATCTGTATGTTGATAAGATCCCCAGGCTGTTCTTGGGTAGCTTAAAGTTTGAAAAGGCTTTCTTTCCAACACTGGGAATCTCTTGGGGAATTGAAAAACAACAATAAAACAATTTGTGGAGAGTCCCACCCCCAGGGATACTGATTCAATTGATATCAGGTGCAGTCCAGCATTAGGTGATTCCCTGAGGCTAAGCTTGAGAACAGTTGTCCTATGGCCATGTGTTATTGTGATACTGTGACCAGGGCTGGCCTGGGTAAGTGTGGGCTTGAAGCATTGAGTACCTTCCCCCATCTCCATTAGTTCTCCTTTCACTAGGCAACCTCCCAAACAGCATTTCTCATTCTCTTTCTTGGTTCAGCTAGTTGTCAAATAGTTCTTTCTCTGGGATCATTTCTAAGATCTCCCTGGTAGGAGTCCCTGGGAGAGGTTGAGGGGAAAAGGAAATCACTTTTGTAATGCTGTGTGCCCTGCTGGGTGAAAAGGAAGGGAAAAGAAGGGTTTTCCCCATGAGTTGTCAGAGAACAGCTTCACTCCAAAGACAACTGATCACTGCCTGCTCCCCACAACCGCCACCCCACCTCCCACCACCAATTCTCCTCCGTCCTTTGTTCCATGAAAGAATAATGAAAGCTAACATTTTGCCAGGTACTTCAATTACAGACTAATACCAAACCTATTTTTTAAAGACCTGCTCAGTGCTGGCACTGTATTTCCACTGTGGGGATCTCCCTAGAGAATCCCCATTCCCTGAGAGGTCTCAACTATTATTAGACTTCTATCAAGAAGTCATTTCAGGCAGGCTGCGGTGGCGTTGGTGTAATCCTGTAATCCCAGTAGCTCAGGAGGCTGAAACAGGAGGATTGCCAGTTCAAAGCCAGCTTTAGCAAAAGCAAGGCAATAAGCAACTCAGTGAGACCCTGTCTCTAAATAAAATACAAAATAGGGTTGGGGATGTGGCTCAGTGGCCAAGTATCCCTGAGTTTAATCCCTGGTACCACCCTCTGCCCCCCAAAAGAAGTCATTTCAGACATCAGAGGCTTTTGTTTGATTCGTGGTTTGAGGAGTTCATTTTTCACATAATAAAAATGCATGTGCTTTATCAGCAAAGCCTTTAGTTTTATATTTTAAAAATCCATACAAAAATGTGAAGAAACTCAAATGTTTTCAAATAAAGAATTAAAAAAAGAAAATTGAAATAACAATAGAACTAATGAATAAGTCGTTTTATTGACTTTATAAAAACTGGAATTGCTTTGGTATTAAAAGAGCTCCGACTGATTTTTGTCTTATGGTTTTTGAACTCACAGTTCTTGAGTGCAACAAAAAGTCTGGATTTTTTTAAATCCAGTATTTCTTTGTGAATAAAGTGAGGTTTTAATTAAGTTTTAAAAGTAAAATCTTGAAGCAAGGTTTCTATAGTTAGGAATTCTCTTAATGTTTAGATCAGTCTTATTCCAAGTTGGGAGCTTTCGTATGGTTAGCTGCTTCTTTTTCCATTTTTTTTTAGTTGTAGATGAACAGAATACCTTTATTTTATTTGTTCTTATGTAGTGCTAAGGATCAAACCCAGTGCCTCACACATGCTAATCAAGTGCTCTGCCACTGAGTTATAGCCCTAGCCCTAAATTAGCTTCTTCTTATAGAAAAGCCCAATGTTTAAGAAGCAGAGAGCCGTAGGACACCGCCCAGAATTCCTTTTGTAAGTGTTCAGAAATTGCCAATTGTACCCCACTGTATCGCAAACACAGTTCTGGGCCCATGGGGGCTAGAGGTCTCTTGAAGTGACTCACTGTGGGCTCACGGGACAGAACCATTTCACCCACCTCCAAAAGGGGTTGTATAGGCAGATGGTCATCTTAGTGAACAAAAATAGTCTCAGCTCTTTTTTTTTTTTTTTTCCCTTGGGTACTGAGGATTAAACCCAGGGGCATTTTACCATTTTACCAGCCTCCCTTTGAATTTTTTTTTTTAATTTTAATTTTAAGACAGGGCCTCACTAAGTTGCTTAGGGCCTCGCTAAATTGCTGAGGCTGGCTTTGAATTTGTGATCCTCTTGCCTCAGCTCCCTGAGCCATTGGGATTATAGGTGTGCACCACTGCACCCAGCCAGTCTCAGCTCTTTTATTATTACTCTAATCATCCCCCAGCACCCCTATGTCCTGGTATATATAGATATGTAGGTAAAGCAAACTCGTATTTTTCTTGAGCCTGGTGTGTTCAGTACGGAGTGAAGTAAGGAATCTAGCAACCTGGATGTCCTGTCTGTCCGTGCCCTCTGGTTCTTGGTCACTGTCACGAGGTGCTGCTGTCCCAGGGCAGTTCTGCAGTTGAGGATCACCTGCTCCATTGGAGGAGGACTTGCTTATCCACAACTTGTGGGTGGCTGCCCCCAGGGTGCCTCTTATAGACCTCTAAGGTTATAACTCTTGAAGTACTATGCTTTTGCTCCCCAAAGCATAGTACTGTGCCAGAGTGACTGGATCTCAAATGGTTTCTGCACACCCACAAGCTAGACTGGACATGTCCTAAACCAGGAACAACAGACACCTGCTCACTTTAAGTTTGTGTGTCTCAGAGTGTTTTTTTGCCAAAGACCATCTGGCTCTAAGTTTACTTTGAGTCTCTGCTTGGTTACAGAACAGCAAGGCTACCCTGCTGGGAAAGGCAGACAGTGCAGAAGGATGCCCGGTAGAGCGGGTGCTGGAGGGCTCAAATCCAGCCGGTGTTCTGCCCTGGCCAAACTATGCACCTGGCATGGACATGTGTGCCCTCCTACTCCTCCAAGGAGGGAAACAAGGGGACCTTTCTCTTTGCACAAAAGTCAGCGGCATCTCATCCAGCCAGGAGGGGCCCTTTGATCTAGTTATCACAGGGAATCATGTGAGTGAATGGTGCTCCTGTACCTTAAGCTGGCACATTTTAAAAATCAGTCTCTCTTGAAAGTAAGGACGCCCCACTAAAGTAAGGTTGCACCTGACTTTAGGTGGAGTCAGGTTGGAGTTGAAATAAGAAAATTATCAGGAACTGAGGCAACTGGTTCCTCTTTCTTTAGCATTTGAGGTTGGCATGGGCTCAGCTGACACTGAGCCTCTGTTGGCCTCTCTGCTGACCAGCTTTCTTACTCTCCAGTCTGAACAAGGCTCTCTTGCTCATAGGTACATGGATCCTACTGGCCTGCAACAACCTGACCTTGGTTTCCTTTAGCCCTTGACCATATACTTGCCCTGGAATTTTTCTTTATATTTCTTAGTTCAAATTCTCTAGAAAGGATCTACTATGTGAAGCCAACTTTTTATAGCAAAGGATGGATCATAGGTCACAGAGAATCCTGCAGATTGGTTGCCCTTACTCAGATACCCACCCAAGCCCAAGCTGGTTTTACAGGGTCAGGTGCCACAGTGACAGTGTGGCTGCCTACATAGAACTGAGCCTAGGCAATTTTCAGTCACTCACTCAACTAGTATTAGGTGAAAGCCATTATGTGCCAGATATTGTTGTAGGCACTGGACATATGGAGTGGGCAGATAGGGTTCTGTGATTTAGAGTGGAGGTTAGACGGAAAGCAGAGAGACCACTCCAAAAGGGTGTGGCAGGCCACATATGAGCATCTCTAGTGATCTAAGACATCCGCCATGCATGAGGGGCAATAGACAACATGATGGTGATGATTACTGCTATTCTTGAGCTTAAACTGGGTAAACTCTAGTTTGAACTTAACTAGATAAGCTCTAGTTTGCACCAGAATTCCAGCAGGGACTCTGAGACTGGAAAGCTGTGGATTTATTGTGGGCCTCAGCTCCTGCAGAGGGTGCTCTAGGCAAGGAAGCATTATCTAGATGTTCATTTAATCACTCAGTCAACAAACAGTGAATGGGCTGAACACAGGCCACGAAGACATCCCTAAGGAACTCACAGTCTGTGATTAGTGCTCTGGCCTGACCTGACCTGGGGGAGAATCCAGGGCATCTAGCTGTAGGAAATGGCTTGGGGAGGGTAGTCCAGAAGGGCTCCTGAAGAGGGTAAAACCTGTGTTCTCCCCCGTGCATGAAGAGGAACAGGACGATGGAGTTGGGTAGGTGGGGGAAGAGTGTTTGGGGAGAGGAAGCAGTACCCAAAAAATCATCAAGGCTTGAAACAGCCTGGCACAATCAGAGTCTGCTGGCTGTGAGTTGGGTTCCTGGGGAAGAGGAGTGTAGAGTGGAGGCCACAGTCAGAGCATGAGAGGTGCCCGTGCCTGTTTCCTGGGAGACACAATTCAGGTGACATTTGTATGGCATTTGCAAGTTTGATAGAGATATATTCTGAATATATTTTCACATGGACACTGAGAGGCAGAGACAACCAAGAGTGAGATGGAATCGTGGTTATCATCCGTGTGATTTGGTCAAGTTACTTCGCCTCCCCGTGCTCGGCTTCCTTGTATCTGACCTGGAAATGATTAGTAATATCGACACCTAGCTCATCTGATGATTGTGAAGCTGAAATGTGGGAAAAGTACTTTGAACTTTAAAGTGCTCTGCAAATAGTGTTCACTTTTGCATACTTCCAAAAATGATGCATTGAACTTAGGATGGTTTTGCCTCCTTCCCCAAGCTGTGAAATCATCGAAGACAGAAAGCAAGTTTACCACAGAGGCCAGTACATGTGAGGCTCTCACTGGACATTTATGGAATGAATGCACAAATTAACTAAAAGTCAGCTCTTTTGACATCAAATAGCTATAATTTGAAAACTAGTCTGAAGTGATAGTATATATGAGTGGATACAGACTTAATTTCCAAATATTGTAAAATTTAAAAATAACTAAAGTTTTTTGGTTTTGCTTTTCAAAGAGACACCATGAATTCATTAGAGTTTGTGCAGTCAGTATCACACAAGCTTCCTTGGCGACACCTGTAGGAGAAAACTGTGGAGAGGAAGTCCTCCTGACTCAGACCTTTGTCCCGCCTAAGGCTGGGGGTGATGGAATCTCAATCACAGGAATTCTTCAGCCTCCTGGGAACACTGTACTGGGTACCAGATGCAAGAGTGGGAAGGAGGGTCAGAAGGCAGTGAACTCTGACTGGTCCAGTCCTTCCCTGTTTGCACATACTGTTGGACTTCATCTTCGTAGCAGCCCTGTGACAGGGGGATGTCGCAGCTCCACTTTAGAGATAAGAAGCCTGGTTTCAGAAAGGTGGAGTAACCCACCCAAGCGCCACAGGTGGCAGGGAAGTATAGAGCCAGCATTCAAATCTTGATGACCTCAAAGCTCACACACACCCTTTTCCTCCAAGTTACCCTAGTGCATTCCATCATCCTTGCAGAAGCAACGTGTTCATTTTCTCAAGAGGGTCAAAACTGATCATGTTTTAAAAAACTCTGCAAACACCTTTGTGTGAGAGAGCATCAAAATAAACATTTCTACCAAAAAGTCTTTTAAGGCCTTAGTCAGTTGTCTGTCCATTTTAAGGTATATCTAATACCTCAGATTTCTACTGTAGACACAAATTAGACTTCATGGTGATAAGATTCTTTTTGATACCAGGGATTGAACCCAGGGGTAGTTCAATATTTTCGGGCTAGCTCACTACAAGGATCACACCTAGGTGCATTCTTTAAATTGAAAGCTACTCACTGTTAGAATCATGTATAATTCATGCACAAGAACTATATCTCAAAGCACAAGTGTAGTTTCAGTTACAGTGAAGCTCAGGAAAAGAAAAAAAAAACATCGAAGCAGCTTTAGTGTTTTTAAAATACCAAGCGGGATGACTCATTATCTTTGATCACACTAGCTGAAATTTGCACCAAGAAGTAGGTTGCACTGGCTTGCCTTAGGAAGGTTTCTGAGATCTAATTCACTTTGTGATCAATTGGCTAAAACTTGACATTTATATACCTTACTTTGCAGTTTCTTGATGGCTTTGTGAAGTCTTAAAAAAAAAAAAGTAACTACTGCTTATCCCTCATAACAGGAAGAGACTTATGACTTAAGAAAAAAATAGCGTACATCTATCTATCCAGAGCTTTGGACTGTGGCGAGGGCAAGAATTTCATAGGTCTAATACTTTGACTTTGGATCAATGTCTTACGTAATTAGGTGTGTGATATGTTATCTATGACAGTGAATCAAATTATTGATGTTGGTCTGTAATTTTCTTTTGTGTTCATATATATTTTGACCTACCTGAATATTTGACTCTTTTTTAGAAGTATAATTTCTATTGAATAATCATTTAAGAAACCTAAACATCAATAACAAATTTATATTAAACCCTACTTCTCCAGAGTACTAGACATCATAAGTCTTTTGATTTCTACTCTAGAGGCCTGAATGACAGTGACAGAAAGATGTGATGGTGATAAAGAATGTGGCTTATATTTAGTAAAGGTAATAGAACGTATGTCTTCAAATTACTATTAATTTTTAGAGTTTGTCCTACAGGAAGAGTATGTGTTTATTCTAATTATGAGATTAATGGGTTTTTGATATCAAGTACTATAGAGTACCCTGTTTTGCCCAATAATATTTATAACTAAAATGTGTGACTGCTCTTTCCATCTACTTACCCTGACTACAATTCAGTGTCACTCTTTTGAAAATCATGTCTACCTGTGGGAGTGACAGATTCACTATTACAGAGGAAGAGTTGAACAGGCACTCCAGAAACGGCAGGGACAGAGGCCACATGGTGGAAATACAATTACTGTGTCACAACATGATTATTTTGAGGTTCTAACAGTCATTTGGATGGCTAAGTCATTCGGATTATTTCCTCGTAGTGCCTCACATCCCCCAAATATGAAACCATGCAAGATAGCACATGCTAACCAAGCAGGTTGGTTTGGACGGTTAATATAGAGACGGAGATCAAGAACTAAAGAAGCTTTGAAGGCGCCACCGCGACATTTGTGGGAGGGACTCAATAAGCTATTGCTGAGGATTGTTAAATACTAGTGAGGTTTGATCAAAATGAACACATTTCCCAGCCAGTCAAAGAGACTCCCTTGCTTGAGTGAAAGACGAGAGCTGATTTATTTTTATTTTTATTATTTTTTCCCTTTTAATGAGGATACTTGATCCGCCCCAAACCAGGCAGAAGAGTTGAGCATTGTGAGGCCCTAGAACCAGAAACTGGACTCTCTATCACTATCTGGAGATCTAGCTATCTATCTATCTTAGTCATGTGGATGGCTATAACAAAATAGTATTGCCTGGGTGACTTTTAAACAACAAAAATTTATTTCTCACAGTTATGAAGGCTGGGAAGTCCAAGATCAAGGCACCTGTAAATTGAATGTCTGGTGCGGACTGGAATCCTGGTTGATAGGTGGTCATCTTCTCACTGTGTCTTCACAGAGAAGAGGAGGCAAGTTCTTTATTTTTATTTTTATTTTTTTTAATATCTTTGTTTTATTTATTTTTATGTGGTGCTGAGGATCAAACCCAGCAGTGCACGCAGCGAAGCAACTGTTCTACTACTGAGCCCCAGCCCCAGCCCCAGCAAGTTCTTTTATATGGACACTAATCGCATTCACAAGAGCTTTACTCTCATGACCTCATCTGATCCTAATTACCTCCCAATACCCCGCCACATTAGGGGTGGACTTTGAACATTTGCATTTTAAAGGGACACAAACATTTATTCCGTTACACATCTGTGTAACCTATCTTTCCTTCTATCCATCCATCCCAGATTTCTCTGCTGCTGTGAGCACATGCTCCCTTCAGAGTTCCCAGATTTACCTATCTTCAATTCAAACTAGCAGAGAGACTCACTGACCTTGGATCCAGTTCTAAATACAGCCTGAACTGTGTAGCCAGCTATCCTGTAGCCAGTTACATCTGTGACATGGATCAAGTGAAGTTCTGGGTTGCTCCTGTAGGTGTGATAGGGTGGTTCTTAGACAAGAGGTAGAGGGACTGAAAATACCCCCAAAGTGTCTGTTACCTCACTGTATTAGGGGGTGTGGGGTAAGGAGTTTCTGAGTTTGGGGGAAGCATAAGTGTCACTGAGAAAAGTCAATTGTTCAAGTAAGAAAGAAGGAAAGGGTGGGACAAGAAAGCTACACAGAATAAAAAAATTGTTTACAACTAAGTGGGTGTTCTATAGTGAGTGGGGTGTGTTGGAGTTTCGAAGAAAAAAGCAAGAAGGGAGTTTCCCAGGGAACAACAGGGCAAGGATGGCAAGAGGGATGAAGTCAGTGGGTGGGGTGCAGGCTGAAGGCACACTTGGAGGGCAAGTCACAAGAGATAGATCTCATGGCTGGAGAAGCATCAAAAATCCAGGGGGGAGATCTGGCATGAAGACAGGCATTCTTCACTCTCCTTAATTGACAGAATGCCTGATCCCCCCACCCCTGCACAATGACTACCACCCGAATCAGCATTGCCACAGTGCCATCTGGGCCCTGTTGCCATGAGGCAGCTCTCAATGGCTATTTTACCAGATCTCCTCATTCCCTCAGGAACATTGATGGTGGTGCTGGGCCTCACACAGCAGAGCAAGCCTGCGCTGCTGTCCAAATGGAACCATAGGTCAGTGGGGCTGGTTCAAATCCTTGCCCTCTAGGAATTGCATAGTCCCAGGTGGTGACCCTGGCTTTAGGCACCTGTTCTGGCTATGAGATGGTATTCCTGTGGCCTGATTTGATCAGGCACTTAGCAAGGGTTTAGAGCTGGCATGAAATCATGCGTGATCACCTCCATCAAGACTTATAGATTTTCACTGGGATGGCTACTCCATAGGCAGCTGACACATTCCCAGAGGGCTGGGATCTGAAGGTCATCTATTGGCCTCAGGCAGTAACAACAAGGGACAGTTTGCCCAAAGCTCAGGTTTGTCTTGAAGTTTTCTCCAGCTGCAGAAGGGAGAATAGTATATTTTGAACCTTCTGTTTGGGGATAACCTGCCTCATACATCTGCACACAGAGGTCCTTGTCCCACCTCCCCTCTTGGGCTGCCTGGCTACCATATCTCCCTCCCCTTCTGCCCTCACCCACTTTAACAGTTGCTCTTTGAGTTTTCTTCCTCATTGGCCTCCATTCAAGTTCACTTTCACAGGCTCTCACCTGTGTTAAAGCCTTGCTGAGAAGCAGGGAGCTGTCTTGGTATGATTCGGCTGGTCCTTGTGTCTCACCAAGGATGCACTTAATCCCATATCCATTCTCAGCCATTTGCACGTGGTTGCTCTGTTAACAGGCAATGGGCAACCAAGGCACAGCACAAAGGGCCGGTGGGTTCTAGTGAGCCACACTAAAAGGGGCCTACTCTACCATCCTCTGCTAGATGGGCAAAGCAGTGATGTTTTTGTGTGTCAATGAACCCCTCAAAGCAACTGCAATGGCCTGTTGATCAAAGCACTCACCGGAGTTCACATATAGTTTAGTGACAGAGTCATATTACTTAATGTAGCATTTCCCAAATGTTGCTATGCTTGGGAGTCACCTGGGGATGTTGTTGAAATGCCCTAGGTTTGGAGCAGAGTTTGAGCTTTTGCTGTTATCTTGCCCAGACTAGGGCTGTGGCCAAAGAAATGGGTAGGGAGGGAGGCCTTGAAACTGTTACCTCCTAAGGAGATGGAAGATGCTAAGATGCACTTTAGTATAAGATTATTGGTTATGAGGATGTTGGAAACTACATGGTTTGAACCTGAAATTAGAAGATTCTGAAATAGGAGTTATGTTAGTTTGGCTCACTACAGTTCATATTGTAACACCCATGGGAAATATTGTACAGAAGTAAATGTAACAATGTAACAATGGGAAGGTTCCAGCTGTAAGTGCAGAACTTTAACTTATTGACTGTAACAATAACATGAAGGTTGCTTATTGCCTTGAATATCGCCAGAGTTCTCCTACATAGCTACTTCATTTAATAAGCAATTATTAACAGGTACTATGCCGTCACCTTTAACTTTTTGTATGAGCATAGACTATCTCCCCTCTCCTTCAGTGCATCCTTTGTACTAGAACTTTGTGATTTCCGTGGCGCCTCATCCTTAGCAGTTCCAACTAAAGTATCTCTTAAAAGTCACTGATTATACTCAGGGCTGTTTGTAGTCAGCTAAAAATGGTGAGGATCCATGGCTGGAAAGAGAAAAAGAGAAGAACAAGGGATAAAAAGCATGGCAAGGGAGGTTAGCAGCACCCACGTCAACTAAGAGAGCCTGTAAGGACTGAAAAGACATCTTTGGAATGCATCGGAAGGAAGTCACTGGAATTCACAGCCAGAGCCCCTGCACCTTTAATTGAATCCAGGGCCTTGCACATGTGTTCTCCCACCGAGAGTCTGGGGGAGTAGAGAGTAAAAGGGGGGAGTAGAAGGACTCTGGGGGAGTAGAAGGACAAAGAGTCCCGTGGAGTTGATGCTTTTCACACGGTACCTTTCCATCATCGTTCAGTTACGCGGTATTCTCTGCTGGGTTGCGTTATGTTTATGGATGCCATTAAGCATGTAGTAGATGGTGCCCTGTCAGGATTAAAAACAAATTAAAGGTAAGGTAGGAAAACTGGTATGATCTGTGATATTTGGCCATGTGGCACCACTGAGCCACATCCCCAGCCCTTTTTGAATTTTATTTAGAGACAGGGTCTTGCTAAGTTGTTTAGGGCTTTGCTAAGTTGCTGAGGCTGGCTTTGAACTCAGGATCCTCCTGCTTCAGGCTTCTGAGCTGTTGGAATTACAGGTGTGCACTACTGCATTCAGTGGGCCAGGTGTTTATTTAAAGTCTGAAATGAGCAATGAATTTTCATCTCAAAACTTCAATGTGGTTATCTCAGCCTGGAAGTATGGCTAAGGAAGTTCAGACCCGTGTGCCATTGTTGATCCATCCACCATGTTGAGCAAGTATTTCCTGAGTCTCTGATGGGCCAGTGAGAAAGCAAAAATGCCACCCATGGAGCTGTATGTGGATGGATAGCAGAGATGCACAAAGCTGGACACTGAAGTAATAAGGACAGGTTTTGGTCATCGACACGCTGTCATGAAGTATGCAAGGCTGTGGTGTCTGCCTTTTCCCCACTTCCTGCTACTCAGTCCATAGTAATTAGCCAATTAGCGAAGACTCAAGTTCACATTATGTGGAAGTAGCCAAACTAATTGAAGTTGTTCTGCAATGTCTTTATCTAAGCTCCAATTCATCTTTGTGATTGAAGAATAAGTAAAACAGTAATGTTCCATATCTCCAGTCTTAGCAAACTTGGTTTATATTTGCTCTATCTATATTCTTACAGTAAAAAGTTGATCCAAGGGACTGGGATTATGGCGCAGTGGTAGCATGCTCGCCTAAGCACGCGTGAGGCACTGGGTTCGATTCTCAGCACCACATAAAAATAAAATAAAGATATTCTGTCCACCTACAACTAAAAAATAAATATTTAAAAAAAAAAGTTGATCCAGAACAGACAAGTATGAAATAGAAAGTGTGATTCCTCTCATGTTCTCCAACCTCCTTCCTTCTGAATGACCCCACTTGGGCTCAGCTTGTCCTTTCTGACTACTTCTGTGGGAACACAATAGGAATAACTTTGTCCTCCACAGATTTGGGACTATGCTGTGCATATTTGTTGCCGACTACATTTTGTACTCAAAAATTTTCTTGAAGATTCCTTTATGTCAATATACATGATTCTACTTCATTCATTTCAAAGGTTGCGTAGAATTTTATGGTCTACATGTACATTTTATATAAGCACTGCCCTGTTAATAACGTTCAAATTTTTTCTAAATTGTTGATATCACAATTTTTAGTAAATCTTGGATGTATGTGTCTTTTTGCATATATGAGCATGATTCCATGAGAAGATTCCAAGCTAGCCAGGCTGGGTGTTACTAACATTTTGTAGCCTCTGTTAAACTTCATTCCATGAAGCATGTAAGGCAGATTTTATTCAGAAACACTCAATGGGATTTCGTAGTGGAGAAGGGAGACTGGGCTCAACTTTGAATACAAGGAAGAGTGGGAATTTGTAGCTAAGGAGCAGGGTGGGGGTCAGTGCATGACAAATTACTAGGAGGAAACATTGGGGTCAGGAAAATTCTGGCCAAACTAACCTAGCAGTGGTGGTGTTGAAGACAGGCCAGGGTGCTCAGACATCACCTGGGACAGCATGGGATGTTCTTGCCAAAACTGAGTTAGCAGGGATTTTTGCCAAAACTCTATTTCATCTGCAAGAGCACAGTTTGAAATTCCAAAGAAAATCATGATGAAAAGCAATTTTTAAAGAGTGTTTCACCCTGGAGTTGGAAAGTCATGAGGGAACCAGGATCTATGCACATGTCAGGCTCCTGTCTGGGAAGGTAAACCCTTGAACTAGGCCTGAGAAAATGACAACAGAGTGCTAGCTTTTGAACAGGGCCAATTTCTGCAAAGCCATTAGCATCTTTTTTTGGGGGAGGGAGTCAGGGGGCCTTAACTACTGAGTCACATCCTCAGCCCTTTTTAATTTTTTTTCTTTTTAATTTTATCTCTCTAAGTTGCTTAGGGCCTCGCTAAATTGCTGAGGCTGAATTTGAACTTTGAGTCCTCCTGCCTCAGCCTCCTGAGCTACTGGGATTACAGGCATGCACCACTGCACCTGGCACCATTAGCATCTTTTATTGGTGGTTGCAGCTGATCAACTGTCCTGATCACCAGCAAACCTTACACCTAGAGATATCCCTGGTAGTCAGTTATGGGTAGGTAGCCCAGGCATGCACAGCTTAGTGTTAGGACAGTTTCTCTACACCAGACACACGTGTCATGGAACATGTGGAATCTCTTTGTCCTCAATTTCTTCTTCCCTTTCAAAGCCATGTACAATCTGAGCATCTATGGAGTACTCACTCCAAACTTTCTGTTATCTATCTGTCCCGAATGGCAGTTCTCAAGCCCCAAATAAAATATTTTTGCTTCTTCAGTTTCTGAGTTTGAATTAATTGACAACAGATGAGCCCGGAGTAGGCTCAGGAGCCTGATTCAAGTTTGACTAAGCAAAGAGTCTTTGTCACTGCTAGTCTAAGAGGTCAGAGTATGTTTCCAATTTTGCATTTCCCTGATCACTATTGAACTTGAGAAGTATTTGATATTATTAACCAGTTTTATTTTCTTTCTCTGAGGTCTTTGTAGTCAACTCCTTTGCCCATTTTTCTGTTACACTGTTTTTTTTAACTCTTGGTCTCTTGAGGGTAATAAATAATCCTGTGTCTGTGTCTTCATTGGAGGTATTTTCCATTTCATTTGCTTTCACTTTGTTTTTAGCACCTTTGTTGCTCAGGAACGAATCCAGTTTTGACGTGTGAAGGCGCATGTTTATGTACACATACAAAATTGAAATGTCCATCAATTAAAAAAAAAATCTGGCGTCTGCAATTCTTATCTTCCCTTCTTGTGTGGGAAACTTCCTGCTTTGCCTTGTCTGCACAATTTGCTTTGAACCTGCAGAGCTTAATTTTAACCCAGAGAAAAATGCAGAAGAGATTTGCAGTCAGGTCATATTACTGTGAACACCTGTGAAATTGAGGATATTTTCTTGGGGGTGAGTTGAAATGTAGGACATCACTGGGCCTGCAGCAAATTTCTATCACCAGGAGTCCTTGTTATTGTGCAAATTTGGAGGTGTCACTGGAAGCCAAAAAAACGATATAGCTTCCATACCAGCTGCTTTGAAGTTTCATTGCCTTCAATCCTCGGTACTTTGTACTAATTCTGAAACAATTAAAGAGCCATTTGTGGAAAACCTAAGGGGAAAAAGTGTCTTTCTACTCTGTTTTAGTGTCTTTCATGATGATCAGCAACAGAGAAATTATACATTTTATATATTGTATTTTTCCCATTTTTTCATCTTATACCAGTTTGTGTTCTTCAATTTCTGGCCACAGAGATGCAAATAAAATGCCCACCCACCTTTTATCACGGCAGTGTCAAAACGTAGTTGATCAAACAATGGCCCCGACCAACTGTGTAAATTTTTTTTTCCTACCTGATCACGTGAATTGTCTTGTTGTTTTGGTGAAATGTTGACACCGCCACCTACTCCTATCCTCCACCTCCACGTGCAGATAAAATCTAATTATCACCTCAGAATGGTTTCGTGACATCTAATCTAATCACACAAAAGAATTTAGGACACTTTGACATTTAGCTTTTTTTTTTTTTTTTTTGAAATGACTGTTGTTTTCTAAGTTGCTGTTTCACAATTAATTAAAAAAACAAAAAGAACAAAAAGAAAAAAGAAACCAAACCTTTTAGTAATTAATCAACTTGTAGCATTAAATTGAAGATAGTGGGGATAGTGTAGAAGGGATGGTGAGTGAAGGGATTGACTTTTAGGATGTCAGGAAGTTTTCTGTTTTCTGTAGATTAAATACCAAATTCCCTGGCTTTGATTAGAATTTTGTGATACGGAATGTTGTGATACCAGTTACTGATATAATCTAACCTCAGCTTATTCTGAATTTTTTTTTTTTTCCTCTTCAGATTCATTTCTTTATTTCAAGACTTTCAGGTATGGACTTTTGGCACAGGCATCTCCAAAGCTCCTGGATGCCAGGCACAGAAGCGAGCTGCCATAATGGAAACCTGGGGGTGGCAGATGAGGGCCATTAGAGCAAATAGCACATTTTAGTAAATGGAAAAAAGATCGAAGGCAAGCATCTTGATAGAATAACCAGAAATAACAATTGAGGAATAAATCCAGACTAGACTACACATTTATAACTCTGTATGTCAGATTGGAGAGGGGAAAAATGAAAATGAGAAAAATATTTTGAGATAAAATCAACTAGTTCACTTGTAGAGACAGCATCCAGAAAATCAATATGAATAAATCTCTAGAGCAGCAATTGGGTTTCCCGTCTTGGGGTCCTCTAGGTATGAAGCCAAGAACTTTCTAGCTGCTATCAAATGTGAGCCTCTCAGCTCATCAAGGCCAATTAGAATGGAAGAAAGATGTGGACCGCCACACCAGTAGAGCAATGGGCCATCACAGAACTTTCAGACTGGCTCACTGGCCACACTGTGGGGTCCAACTGCCATTATCTAGACAAGCGAATTCTGATGTGTCAAAGTGTGTTATTTAAGAGTAAATAAATATTTTGCTTTTTTTTTTTTTTTAAAGTGGGCCAGGAACTAATCAAAACAATGCTCAGATGTTTGCCAGTGTTTGCCTGCCTTCCTGCCTCCTAGAGACCATATTTCTCTTTGAAAGTAAAAGGAGATCAGATGAAAGGGCCTTCCTGGTCCCAGCCTTAGTTACAGAGGACCAGAGAAACTGGCCAAGTACCTGTCTCAAAAATGTTTTCTCCATGTAGCTCACCAATAGGAGAGTCATTTAATTGGACATGCTTTTCCTTTGAAAGATTAAACAGTATCAAAAGGGTAAAGGCCATTTAGTGGCCATTCACATTTGTGTGTAAAAGTTGCCCTGATCCTCCTCCACCTTGTGACTAGTATTGAAAAGAAATTGGAGAAGCTCTTCTCTTTCTGCTGGATTTCATCCTCCTGACCCTGTGGGTTTAGTAGGACTAACACTCTATTGCACAGATGAGGAAGGTGAGGGGTGGGTAACTAGTGCACCATCAGTGAGCTTCGAGTTCTGATTCAAATTAGATCTTCTGAATCCAAGACCTGGGGTGTGGCCACCTGCCCAGATCATCAGATGGATGACACTCCCATGCCTTAGGGAGCAGAAGCTTTGTGTGGGCCGAGGAAAGGATGGGGAAGCAGGGAAGTATGGGGGGAGGCAGGTGAGGTAGGCCTGAAGGTGAGAGGACCAGGCTCACCACCCGGGGCCTCATCCATGGAGTAAGTGCCTCACATCGGGCTTGGTCCAGCTCTTCCAGGCTATGGTCATTCCTCTTGGCTGAACTCCTCCTATGGGCTTGTCATAGGCCCTGGAGGCACCAATCCTTCACATGTTCCATCCCACCTGGGTTCCCCCCAGCATTTTGTCACCTTTGAGATGGAGACATGCAGTTTGTTTTACCTGGAAAGAAATGTAAAAGATGCATCTGGCAAGTGGAAAGAGAAATCTACTCCTGTCTTTGAATAGGTAATGCTTAGGCTTATTATTCATGGAATAAACTGGAATCATCTTCCATCTATGAAAGTCACTCTTTTTCCTTATCCCCGTTGTCCCTCATTCTTTTTTTTTTATGGACACAGTGTCTTTATTTTTGTTTTACTTATTTTTATGTGGTGCTGAGGATTGAACCCAGTGCCTCACGCATGCGAGGCAAGCACTCTACCACTGAGCCACAGCCTCAGCCCCACCGTTGTCCCTCATTCTCGCACCAGTAACATCCTTGGAGGATGGGTGGACATCATGTCCAAGCCCAGCCTCACCTGCCACAGGAGACCCAGCCTGAGCTCTTCCTCCACTTCCTCCCTGTCTACCCTGCCTCAGAGCTGGTGCTTTGTTACCTAACAGTCCTTCTGTCGATATTTTTGCTCCCAATCAGGAACCTATACATTGAAAGAGAACTAAAAGAAAGTCTACCATCCAAATGTAGGAGTCTTATGGGTTTATTTGGAGTCAAACTATAAAATAAGTTATACTAGATATTTGATGATATTAAGGAATCAGTGGTCATTCCTTTCAGGTATGAAATGATATTGCGGTCATTTTTTAAAAAATGCATCTCCTTCTATTTCCACATAAAAATATAATGGGAGAAAAAACACCTTTTTTTTCTCCAAAAGGTTCAAATCTTTTCCTTCCCTCCCTCCCTTTATCCTATAAACATGTTTTATTTGCATCAGAAATATTATGTTTCTAAATTCATGTATAGTAAAAGTACTAGGTTTTAAAAATAAGTCATGAGTATCAAATCTACTATAAGAACCAAATGCAGTGTTTACATCTAATTAAATGTCCATTTTCATTTTTTAGGTTATGTGATAGAGAGACCAGGATGCTCATAATTTTATTTATCCATATCACCTTTGACACTTTCCTTGGTAATATTCTAGGAGAGGATGGGGAAGTAAATTTAGTAGTAGCAAGGCAGATTCATGCTGTTTTTTTTTTTTAAGGTGAAGAGCTAGTGGTCCTCTTTCAAAATTGAGTTAATGCTCTTTTTTCCCCACTGGCCTTTGAGCACAGATAATTTTGGAATTTTAGACCTTTGAAGAAAATTGCAGAACCTTGCAGCAAACTGTGGCCCAGTGATCAGGTAGCTTGGAGGTGCATAAACACCTCCCTGAAGATTAAGCAGCTGAAATGCATGGGGTATGGCTTAGGTCTCTCCACCCCAGTCCTTAGAAGGAGGGAGATCCATTAGAGTCTAATGAAAGGGTTTCTGGAATAGTTGGCAGTCAAAAGCAGATATAGCAGCTTGTAGCACCCCCAAGTCCATCACAGCACCCTTCCATCATGGTCTAATTTTCCATGGTTTGGAACAGGCTATCCTGGAATGTGATTGAGTCCCCAGCTATAATATATATAAGACTATGTGATGGAGCCTGTACCTTTAAATGCCACCTTTTGGAGTAGCTTTGGATTTGAGCTGGAACATTCTCATTGCAATAATTTGCTTTTCTTTGCATCTGATTGAATAGGTCAGCTCCAGCTGCATCTCCCTGGCTACCAAGAATTCAGAGTCAAGATCTCCCAGATCTAATGTTAATTGACCTGTTTCAAATTGTCACAGATCATCCAGAGAAAATATGAGAAGAAAGGAAGGAGAGGAAGACACAGACGTTTATGAGTTATTTATTAGTTTGTGATGCTCTGGATGTCAATGGTAACTCTATCTGAGCATCTTTCCCTCCACTCCTAACTCTTGCTGGATCTGCAGTAGGAGGACAATGGAGAAGTGAACTGAATATAATTCATTCATGAGCATGTCAGATAACTCCTCCTCTTTCCTCTCTTAGTTTTGCCATATGACAAATATTGGTAAATATACCAGTTATTTCTAATACAAAAAATTTGCAAACAAGGATCGTTAGGATTGCTATGAAAATATTACCAAGATGTGGATTTTTTATACATATAAGGATTGCTTTAGGAAAACAAAGACTTAGCGTTTTTTATAATTTTTGGTAATAATTACATAGTATTTTATTAAAATAAAATTCATGGGGCTGAGGTTGTGCCTAGTGGTAGAGTGCTTGCCTAGCATGTGTGAGGCACTAGGTTTGATTCTTAGCACTGCATATAAATAAATGAATAAAATAAAGGTCCATCAATGTCTAAAAAATAGTAAAATTTATTAAGTTCTAAAGGTGATGTCAAATAACTCATACTCATGGAGAGACTTTTGGGAAAAGTATGTTTTTTTAAGAATATCCATTCTTAAAAAAAAAAGCTGTGCAGTTTCAATGGACTGATCTAATCAGTGGTTTAATTGATTAAAAACTGAAGCAAGTATTCAATTCTGTGCCTTTCAGTTCAATTCATTCATCCTCAAACCATGTGACTGTTAGCTAATTAAAAACGACAAGAAGTCAAACCCCATCTGTGGCAACTGTCTTGAGCCCTCTTTCTTCAAGTTTACCATTTACCCATTAGTTCATTTAATCAACTCTGAATAAGAACACTATGTGGAATGTGCCAGGAGCACAAAAGGAGAATGATGCCATTAGTCCGTGTATCTAGGAGTTTATTTCTGTGGCCTAAACAGACCTCTGACTGGTCCATTTCAGTTACATTTCAACACAAGGTAATATGGAGGAAGGAGACCTGACCTAGATTGGGGTAACCATGAGAGATCACCAGAGGTGACAGATACCTGAACTGAGTCATGAAGTAGGTGATGGCCAGGGGAGGGAGAAGAGCTTGCTTCCTGCAAGGAGCAGTGGGTACACAGAGGAGAGGGTGAACAGGGACTCTGGGGAATAGTTAAAAATCCCCGGATGATTATAATATAAAATGCAAGGGGTGTGTGTGTGTGTGTGTGTGTGTGTGTGTGTGTGTGTCCGTGTGTGTGCTATCAGGCATGAGGCATGGGCAGGGGATGAGGTCAAGAATTGAAAGAGTTCCAACACAGAACCTCAGTGTGTGCTATCAGGCATGAGGCACAGGCAGGAAATGATGTCAAGGGCTGAAGGAGTTCCAACTCAGAATCTCAGTTTGGGCTCAGTTAGGCTTAGCTAGCAGCCAGCCTGGTGCAGGCCCAAAGCATCTCAAACATAGGCAGGAACTGGGGGAGAAGACTGAATGGGTACTAACTGTCCATCTACCCTGACACCATGCCCGTGTGTGCTATGAAGTTGTGTGCACGTTGGTGAGCCGTTCTGTCTCCTAGAAGGTTCTAGCCACTGTGAGCACAATTTCCCTGTCCACCTTGTGACAGCAGCCTTAGCTCTGATGCCATGGACTAAATGGGGGCCTGGTCCATCTAGCACCATTCAGCCAGGGCATCCTGCTTCCTAACTCTCTGAGCTTGATGGTACAAAGACCCTCAGATTGTCAAAGACCAACCGAGGGGTCCTGGATACGACAAAGGTTGTAATCCCTACTTCTTCAAGCTTACTCCTCCAAAACTGGACTTCATTCAAAAAGACAGGGTGACCTCACCCCTGTCAGAGGCCAGATAAAAGGTGGCCTTAAGGAAAATGACCAACCAAAATGTCTTTTCTTCTATGATTTGTCAGTAACTTTAATACATATGGAGAAAAAAATGAAAGTGAAAAAATGTATTATTTAATTTGAACATGAAATATGATTAGTGTATAGCATGTCTCTTTTTAAAAACACTATTTAAAAGGAGTTTTTAAAATTCTATTCTGAGATTGATTCTGTAATTCTAAGATATATTCATAGGTTATTTATACAAACTAAATGTTAACTTGCTTTCAATCCACTCATGGTTTTTGTTCTGGTCAGAAGACAACATTCTTCACAGGGAGGTAGGTGATGTCTTGTAATTTGGGCACATGGGGTTCCAGGTCTCCTAGTGCTCTTGAGGGAGGGCCTCGCTGTGCCTCCACCAGCACCTGAGGCCATGCGCCTCTACCGTCCCTGGCTGGCCATTTAACACAGCCCAGCAGTCATTCTCCTCCATGCTACACTGTATTCTAACTTATTATTAAACCTATCAGTTGCTGAAATTGCCTTTCTGTACAGAACTGTGTAACTGCTCATGGTTTGTATCCCCCTTTTTCTGTATACACATGCTAAAAAATAAGCTTTGTGAGAATAGGGACCGCTGTCTTACTTTTGACTCTGTCTCCAAGACTTAAAATATTAGGTAGTTGCTCAAAAAATATCTGTTGAACAAATAACTGAATATAGGAGGTTGTTGGGAAAGAACTTTCAGAAAGAGGTTTTGTGGTGGGAACCAACCAAGCCCACTGGTGTAGGTCTCAGCTCTTTGCAGAATAGAGATGCAGGCTTACCTGTGCTGGATTTCTGGGGTTGCTGTAGCTCTGAGCACAGGTGACATGACTGGGCCTCTCCTCTGCTCAGAGCTCCCTGTGGCTCTGCACAGTGAAGTCTCTGGAGAGTGCAGTCTCTGTGGGCTTCCAGAGGGCTCCACATTCCCGCAGCAGTAAAGTGAGACCTGCCATCCAAAGACCTTGAAGGCATAAACCTCTGAGGGGAAGGAAGGACAGGGAGGAAGACTCCCGGATTCATGGGCACAACCTTGTGGGGGACCAGGAGGCCTGGGCAACAAGCCCAGGAGAGTCGGCCTATTATTGCTTGTATGATCTCACCCCTAACCACTGGCTCAGAAATCTGAGGAAAGACAGGTTGCTTTTGATGTTAACTTCCATGAACTACAATTGGTTGAGGTTCAAGAGCATTTTTCTCTTCCTTTGATTTATCCATGGCATAGTTCCTGGCCTCTCAGTTATTCCCTGTTCTCTAATGTGCCCTCTGTTTTGTCCCATGTCTCAAAAGGTGTCACTCCCTGTGATTGGAAGCCATCCAGCTCTTCTTTCTTTGACATAGAACTTCCACCTATCTTTCAAAACCATGGCCAGTCAATGCAACTTCACTCCAAAATCTCATTGCCCCTCCAGCTAATTAACTGGGTCTCTTTCATGGGCTCTTTCATAGCCTATCACAGTGCTTCTCCCTGGTGCCTTGGAGAGGCACACCGGATCCCGTTTTGAAATTTGCATAACTCTACTTCAAGAATCTGGTTATGAATGGGAAAAAAATTAAAACGCGTCTAAGTCATTGCAAACAGACCATCCACAATTGTTTCTAAAAGGCAGTGTGAGTAGCTAGAGAAGCAAAACATGCTTTTTACAGTGCCACAATACAAGATAACATCATTAGGTCATTCAAAGGAAGAACATTCTGGTACATGCTGCAACACGGATGGACCTTGAAAACATTCTGCTGCAGGAAAATAGCCAGACACAGGAGGACAAACACTGTGACTCCATGTACGGGAGATACCTAGAGTAGGCAAACACAGAGACAGAAAATAGAATCTGGGGACGGTGAGGAAAGAGACAGAAGGAATCATTATTTAACAAGTCTGGTGTTTTCGTTTGGAAGGATAAAATGTTTCGGAAATGGTGGTGAGTGTACTTCACTCCATAAATTGAAAAACAGTTCCAGTGGTAAATTTTGGGTTACGTATTTTTACTCTAGATTTTAAAATAGCAATGAGTGGAAAAGAAAGAAATGAAAAAATCAACAGTACAAGATTCTAATGACCCAACTGCAGAGAGTAGTTTGAAAGTATGCACACCAATTAAATGTGACGTGACTCACTACAGACTCCTTATCAACAGGAAAAAACAAAAAGACCTGTATTTTTCTTGACATTTTTTAGGGTATCAGTAAGATCTCATCAAAATGAGCATTCTGTGTTCTTATTTTTCTGTACAACTACCATCAGCAAGTATTTTTCAATGTTAAATTACACTTCTCTTATATATAAAGTTCTATTTCAAATAAGCTGAGAGAACTCAAATTTGGGTTACTGAAATTCCTTAGAAATGTAATAAATTGGTTACTCTTAGTTTTTAATCTGTCTGAACTATGTTTATGTATACACCTGCACAAATAATTTTCAAGAGGTAAACGGTTATAGCATGATTAATGGTTCTATATATTTTTATTTTCCTGGATTAGAGACCTCTGTTATAGCATGTAGAACTTTTGCTTGGATTTGTATTTTTGGCCCTTATGCACATTTATGGGTACTCATTAGAGGGGGAAATTTGTGTTTAAAATTTCCCCACACGAAACAGTTAAAGAGCAGGAGGTAGATTGTGGGGGACACAGAGCATCACCGGAAGGTCTGAACTGCCAATGGGGCCTGTGACTGTGTTCTGGATAAATTCAGGGCTCAAGCCCCAGAGAAGGTGTTTAGACATTGCTGCTGACTGATCAGATGGCAGTTCTCGGAAGGGCTTCTGATCAGAAGCAGAGGCTTCGGCAGAATCCAAATGGCAAAGTCACAAACAGTAAACAGGCCCTAAAAATAACAACTGCAACCCTAGCAAACTGAAAGCCCTTCTGTGTGGGAAGTATAATGGGAAATGTATTGATTGGTATTTTTATCTAGATACATGAAGAGTGATCACAAGTAGAGATTCCCTTTTCTACAAAGTTTGGTGGTATAAAATATTGATCCCTGTCAGTGCAGTCTTCTAGTGGAAGTGACAGTTCAGGTCAATGGTGTGGATGAGGAATTTTCTGGTTGCAAGTGGCTGGGATGGATCAAAACTCAGCTTTCATGTAGTCATTCTCTCATGTTCTCATGTTTAATGAGCACCTACTGAAGGCCAGGCATTGTTCTAACTTCTTGGAACCAAACCAAGTTCTCTGTCCATGTGAAGTTTATGGTCTACTGAGAAGAGATAGCAACTGAGGAATATTGCATATAAATAAATGAAACATTGCATATAAATAATTATGCATTAAACATTGCATATAAACATTGCATATAAATAAACATTGCAAAGGAACATTGCATATAAGTAAATGACATAATCTGTTAGCAAGTGGTGTTCCAGAAACAGGAAAAAACAGAATAGTAGAAAGAAGTTCAGGACTGTCAGAGAGAGGTGAGCATGGGGCAAGTGTGGTAGGTACGGCTGTGCTAGATGACCAGGGTCACTGCCACGCAACAGTGATAATGAGACAAAGGATTGGAGCAGGGAGCTAGCAGATACTGGGGAAAGCATGTTCCAGGAAAAAAATGGGAGAAGGACCCAGAAGGGGACCTGATCAGCCCAGCCACCTCACAGTTTATCAATTCACATGGAAGGGGAGTGCATGCCAGTTCTGAGTAGAGGATTGAGCTGACCCCACTTGGATGGTCAAAGTATTCTGTGGGTTGCTGACTTGCAAAGTGATAGCTGGGGCTGGGCTGGAAGGAAGGGGCTGTGAGATTATTCCTACACTCCCAGCGAGACACAGTGGAGCAGCAGAACACGTAGTGGTCCTGAGTGTGCCAAGAAAGGGTCCAGGACTGGCAGTATTTTCGGAAGATGGAATCTGTACTTGTGATGGAGTTGGCATTGAGAAGCCCCGGCTGGCTCAGAGGTGTTAGCCCCGAACAACAGAAGCATGGATGGAGTGCCATCAGGGGCGCTGATGAATGGAAGGCCATGGGGGTAGCAGGTTTGGTGTGAAGATCTGCAATTCATTTTGGACACCTGGAGTTTGAGGTGTCTCTGAGACACCTAGAGGGCAGATGTTGAACAGGTGAGTGGTATATTTGTTCCTATAGCTGCTGTGAAACCTGCCACACATTTGGTAGGTATAGTATCTGAGTTTTATCATCTTCTAGTTTTTTAGGTCAGAAGTTCTAAAATCAAGATGTTGGTGGGGCTCTGGGAGCAGGGGATCCTTTTCCTTTTTTTTTGTGGCTTCTTCAGGCTGCTGGCATTCCTTGGTTCGTGGCTTCTTCCTCCATCTTCACAGGGCACCCCAAGCTCTCTTCATCATCATGCTCCTTCTGATGCTCGCCTCTCTTCCTCTTCATGTAGATGAGGATATCAGGCTCTCCTGGACCATCCAGGATGCTCTTCATGTCTCAAAATCATTGACTTAATCGTATCTGCAAAGTTATTTGGGTTTGGAGTAAACAGCTGTCATTTAAAGTGCTTAAGAAGGCACTGGAGGCTCCCCTAACATAGCACAGGGTAGAACTGAATGCTCTTCCCCATCTCCTCCCACAGCCTACCTGCATCCCCGGTGTCCTCCGTGTCCTGGATGAGTTCATTGCCTTCTGGGCAGGATCACTGAATATGGTTGCCAGAAACTTCATGCTTCAATCAGCCTCAAGGAAAACCCTAGAGAAAAGATAGAAAACTTCTCTCTTGTGGGATCCACACATAAAAATTCCAAAGAAGGGTTCTGATGGGGCCCGAGTCACACAGCAAGTTTGATGGGGACCCTGTTGTCACCCTAGTGGATCTGACTGTTGGTCCCAAAAGAACCAATTGGAGTGGGAGGAGGGGCAGTTCCCAGAATAAAGGGGAAGGAGACTATTTCTAGAAGGAATGCTGGTGTAGCAAAAACTAGGGTCATACCAAAAATGCTTTTAACTTTCATTTTTCAGCTTATTCTTTAGTATTGAAATATAACCCAAAGTAGACAGAATAGTCTAAGGCACCTCAGGCGCCCGTTCCCCACAGTTAGTAACTCCAACTCCTTTCTGTGTGCGCATCTGCTCTCCCTCCCCACCTCAGAATATTTAAAACCAGATTCCAGACATCAGATCAGTTTTCCTGTAAATATTTTGGTACGTAGCACTAAAGAATAAGGACTCTTTAAAAAACGAAGCCACAGTACCATTATGGTAATTTAAAAATGTACCATTAATACCATTACCTATTCAGTCAGTGTTCAAATTTCCCCTCGTGGTCTCATAAAATGATTATTTGAACCAGAATCTAAATAAGATTGATCCATTTCATCTGGTTCACAATTTCCTTTTGAAATGCAGCTACTGGTTATTTGTCTGAAGCTATTAGCAGCAAACGCTGGGTTGTGTGTTCCACATGGTCTTCAGGTCATGGGCATTATTGTCTTTTTCCAGGGCAGTGGCCTTCCTCGTGTTACCCTAACACTTTTACTTCTTTTTTAAAAAAAATTATTCAAATGATCATTTTATTATAACTATAACTGATGTGGTAAGGAAACATAGTGTGTTATAAAAACTTATGTACTTGTGAGGACTAGTGATCAAATAATCTCAGCTATTTTTATAATAAAAAAACTAGAGCTATTTCTATTTTGGAAAGAGCATATTAGTAGAGCACAAATTTATCTGTGCAAAAAAATGAATGATGGACCTATAATTTATATAAAAAGTAAATAATGGTTATAAGCTATTTCACAGGTTTTAGGGACAATATATTCATTTATCTTTTCCCTCCGTTTTCTTTTTTTTTTTTTCAAGTTGTTCTTTTTAGATATACATGACTGTAGACACTTTCACTTCTTGAAATCACTGCCTCTAAGCACCGAGGTGGCTTTAATGCCCCAAGTCTCCTGGATTCATTTTGAAAGTGGCAGATGTGGTTTAGATGTGTTTGGCCTTTTAAAACCCCTGAAGATCTAGCTATGCAGCTATACACAGGTTTCCAAGAGGAAAACAGAGCTGTTCCTCCTCATGATTTGCAAATGCCAATTTGCTCCAGGTGGAACCTTCCCTAAGCGGGTCCCGCTGGATCTTGCCACACAGGACAGATTGCCAAGTTGAGGCACGGCCTGACTTCCCTTTTCATGGTTTGCTGTGGTAGACGTTTGACCTGTCAATGTATTACTCAAATGTGAGAAAGCTTAAGTTATGCTCTGCAGGAGGGATGGAGAGAAGAAAGGGATCTTGAAAAATATGGATGAAGGAGACACCAAGTGTCAACCCCACCTTCAGGAAGGTCCCAGCAATTCCCAGATCTCTCTTGATGTCATGGAGGGGATTTTGATTATGCTTGCTATGTGTCCTTTACATGGAACTTGCAAGATTTTACTCTTTTTTTTTTTTGGTACCAGAGATTGAACTCAGGGATACTCAACATCCCCAGACCTATTTTGTGTTTTATTTAGATACAGGGTCTTACTGATGCTTAGCGCCTCGCAGTGGCTGAGGCTGGCTTTGAACTCATGATTCTCCTGTCTCAGCCTTCCAAAGTACTGGGATTATAGGCATGCGCCGCCGCGTCTGGCTCCATGAGCACTTCTTTTATGTTGTCACATAGTTCCCTTGACCTTGATTTTTAATAGATCCAGGGCGTCCTGGGACTTCTTTCCTAATAGAAAGACGAGTGTCCTGTGCAATGAGATGAACACTGAGAGTCAGGAGAAATCTCACACCTGCCTGTCCCACAGGTATGACCAAAGCCCTCTGCTTTGCAGGTTTGTGACCAAGGTGAAATGAATTAGTAAGGTTGTAGAACCCTTGTTGATGCTAAATTAATATTTGGAAATAAGTTGTTAGTGTCTATGTTTAGAGGCAGTGAACAAGGCTATAGGAACTACATACTTCATTTTTCTGGTTGCTTAAAGGTACCCAAACCCTGTAACCAGAGCCTGACAGCAGAGGAGGGACCCTGGGGCTCCGCTTGCGCTACATGCCAGCTCCCAGGAGGGGCTGAGTGTGCCGCTGTGGGGCTGCACCTGTGGAAGAGACCCTCTTTCACTCATCCTCCCCCTCCTGTGGATAAGCAGTGGGAATTGCTCCAGCATAGTTTAAAGGTTAAATCCAGAAGGCAAGACAGTGGCAGACTTGTCACTCTGATTGTTTATAAATGCAGCCTCAAATCTCAGATGCTGCTGATATTTTCATGAAGGTCGCTTTTGCTTTCCCAATCTTCATGTGTCCTTGTATTTTCATTGTTCACAATGGAAGTACTTCCAGCTTAGCATTGCTCTTTGTACATTGTAGGAGTCCAATAGATAAGTGTTGTCCTGATTTAAAGTTAGATGCAGAAGGTAATTATGCATGCAATTATGGTAATTATTTGTTCTCTCATCATTGGACAGGTAACCACAGTATTTTGGCAGTGTAATAGATCGAAGTGCACAGTTTTAGGGGCTGGGGTTGTGTCTCAGTGGTTGAGCGCTTGCCTCGCACGTGTGAGGCACTGAGTTCGATCCTCATCACCACATAAAAATAAAGGTTAAAAAAAAGTGCACATTTTTGGATCTTATGAATCAGAGTAGCAAAGGTAGTCTGATGATAGCTCCTGTCCATTCAGCTCTTCTCTCTATTCTTGTTCCCAGACCATTTCTCCGCCGGTCTACTCTCTTAATCTTCCCAGTCCAGATTTGGTGGAGACTTACAATACTAACCCAGATCCATGAATAAGGATTGCACTTTCCTGATTCTCTTGCAGCTAGGCAGGGCTGCATGATTCATTATGGCTGGTGGCCTGGGAAGAAACATTGTATGTTCCTTATGGTTTGAGCCAGTGAGAAGGTTTAGCTTAATTACCTAGGCTTTCTTTCCTCAACTCTTCAACCAAAGAGGCCAGAACTTCAGGATATTATAGCTACCGCCAGTAGAGCCTCCATCAGCCTTGACAGTGAGGCATATCACATGAAGACATTTCCTTGGAGAATTGCCTGGCACTTGATGTAATGCTAGTTTTGTTAAGACAATTAGGTCTTGGCATTATTTGTTACTGTAACACAGTATAGTCTATTCTGACTACTACGTATTCCATCTCCAACCTTGCCTCAGTCTGCCTAGTTTTTGATTTTCTAATTTTTCCTGTATGTAGATAGTGAATCCTGAAAATGTTACTGTATTTGCATTTTTTACATTATATAGGAATATTTTCCAAACTGGGTATGCAATCCACTCATGGCATGTGAAACAATTTACGTGGGCTATAGTCTTGTTTTTATTTTAGATATTTATTTACATTTATAATTTGCTTCTGCTTAAGGCAAATGATACTTCCTTTCCGTTCTTGGTGTTTGCATAAATACTTCTTTTAACATGATTGTGGAGAACATGAGGTAACTGAAAGAGAGATATGCGATAGATTAAAGTATAATTAGTATGCAGCTATGGCAAAAATCTGAGAGGTATTCAAATGACTGAAGGTATGGGGAAGAGTGTGTATGGTTAATTATTTAGTGGAATGTCTACTCAAGAAGATTGCCATGAGATAGGGAGATTTTCACTTTTGATACTTAGAGTTTAGCATTAGGGTCAGTGGATATTTTTGACTGGATAATATTACACATTTTTTAAAATCCAGGAGCTTAAATAATAAAGGTCCTAGGCCAGTCCTTTAAAGTCAGTTCTGTTGTTCTCTCACTCTTCCCTGTCTTAAGAAGTTCTGTTTTCAGTATGTGTGTTTGGCTCAAATCAGATTTAACATCCAATCCAGGACCACACAGCCAATGCATGCCCTGTTCTTGGGCTCTGGAGCCCTCATTCTGCTGCCACCCTGACTTTCAATGCTAGGTAAAGATCAACAGGTCCCTGTCCCTGAAGAGCAGATCTGCCAGGTGATGTACTGGCTGCATCTATCTAGAACACAGTGGGTTACAAGGCCATCTCACCTTTACCTTGGAGGGCTTTTCCAATATTTTTGCATGTAATGTGGGTTTTTCTGGGTTTATCTTTTAAAATCCAAGTGTAGAGTTTTACCTCATTTTTATTGTTTTCAGTCTTCTTCATCCTCTCCCCTAGTCCCGTCTCACTGTCCCTAATTATGTCCTCTTTATTCTTGCTCAGGGATTATTTCTTATTTTCTATTTAGGATAAATATTATCCAAATAATCTAATTGTATTGATTTTTAGGGATTTTAGGATCATGAGCATTGTGTTCATATAAAGGCATGATACTTATATGATTGCACAGAAATAACCTTTTGGGAGTTCAAAGTGTAAAGAATTTTTCCTGGTCAGATGACAGTTCCTACTTTAAAAACTTTTCATGTAATAGCAGAATAAGTCTCTCTCTCTCTCTCTTTCTTTCTTTTTTCTTTTTTTTGTCTAAAAGTATCAGATTTAACCAAAGATTCACATTCATGGTATCATGACCTTTAAGAATGTAAAGCTGTGTGTGCAGAGTGGCTGTTTTTAAAATGATGATTTATTGTTCTTTCATTCAGTCGGGATGGGATGTTGCTGTTGGTCTGATTAAAGTCACAGGGGTGCCTCCATTCAGCCACCTCTGGCCCTAATCACAAATGTCTTTGTATTCATGGTCACTCTGTGCAGTGTTGTACTCTGACTTTTCTCGCCATGCTGAATATTAAAGTGTGAGATGAATAAATGCAGGTCAGTGACATGGATGACAAGCTTTGTTCTTGTGTGATAACACTGTATATTGCATTTCAAATACAGCCAAGAATATGTTGTATCAGTAGCTTCGTAATGATGGGCTTTAGGCAAACGCTCTACCAACCGAGCTCCATTTCCAGCTCTTTTGATTTATTTATTTTGAGACACAGTCTCGCTAAATTGCTGAGGTTGACCTTGAACTTGGATCCTCCTGCCTCAGCCTCCCCAGTCCCTGGGATGACAGTGTGCACCATGGTGCCTGGCTTTGATGGGTGCTTTAATGCTTTTCTAATACAGCCACCAGAGCTATTTCTGAGGAAGTGCCCAGCACACACTAGGTATGTCAGCCCCTCCTCACTCTGCTATGGCTCTCCCCACCCTTATCCTCACACAGTTTTGTGGAAATTAATTATTTTAGTAGCAGTCTTAGCAATTTTCCCAATGGAGAAAGATCCACAAAATGGTGGCCCGGGTAAGGTGCCTGCGCAAATGGGGAAGGAGCAGATCCTCTCACTTGTCCTGTAGGAGCCTCTACCTGATCAAGTGTGGATCACTTAGATACTTTTATCAGTTGAGTCTCTGCCCGATTGCCAAAGCCCTTATCTGTATCCTCCCTTCCTCCAAAATTCAGGTGGAGGACATTGCCTGAATTCTCTAACCAAAGTCATGGCTCTGAAATTGGTGCTTGATGTTCACATGACAACCCTGAGACTTAAAGATGATGTTCATATTTTTCAAGAAATTTTTAAAACTTTAACTCTTGGGAAACTAGCAAGTTGAATTCTCATAGACTCTTTACTGGCTTCCTGTATATAGCATCTTATAGAACCAGAGAACAATTATTGAAACCAGGAAGTGAACATTGATAAAATACTAACAAACCAAAACACCTAATGCAAATGACTAATGACTTCCAATGATTCTTCCCTGCCACAGTTGTTACTGTGGTGTTTGCTAAATGGTGACTTCCTATGTCTATCATTTCTTCCACATTTATTCATTGAAATTCTTCTGTAAGGAAGAGCTGCCTCTTCTGAGCTATTTGTTTATTCATCCACCCGGCCCAGAGCTGAGTCTGGGTCTCAATAACTGTGGAATTGTGAATTTCATAGAAGAGACGACCTGTGTTCATTTTCTATTACTAATGCGGCTAACACAAGTCAGCTGGGTCCTCTGCTCAGGGTCTTCCCAGGTTGTAGCTAGGATGTCAGGGGCTCTGTTCTCTTCTGGAGGCTCCACTGGGAAAGAACTGCTTCTAAGCTCATTTGGCTGGTGGGCAGAGGCTGAGTGGTGCAAGGGCCCAGTGTTGCTGGCTATCAAGTGAAAGCTGCTAGAGGCTCTCGTGGGCGCCCTCTGTTGGCTGCTCACACCTGTTACCCAACTGGGCCTGTGTCTGACCAGGCACAGTATGTCAGTCACTGGAACAGTGGGTTTTGCCATGGTTTATTCATAAGGCAGCCAAGAGTATGGAGATGGATAGAGTCTAGGGACATTTGTGGGGTAAAGAAGCAGGATCATGTAGGGCATGAAGGGGGTTTAGAGGTGAAGTAATCAGTGGTTTATTCATGTATAATCTTCATAGATCTAAATAGGACACATGTTTAGAAAATGGCAGCATTAACGTGATCTGAGGGTGGACTTTTTGGCCCTCTGACGTCAAAAAGTCACCTGTTAGTAGTGTGCATAGACCCACGTGAAGGGTCAGTGGTGCCCTCAAGAACAGCCTCAAGTCCCTGAAAAGCAACCCAGGCAAAAACTTCAAGGGTATCCTTGGCAGCAAAGCTAGCAGGAGACGAATGATACATGGCTCAGCTGCATGACTTCCCAAACTAGTGGATTTTAAAGTCAACTGAAAGCAAGTAACCAAAAGCTGCGAAGTGAGAGGGTTTTTTTCAGGTTTTCCCTGTTTCACTTCCTCAAGCCAGAAAGGAGAATCTCTCACTCTCTGGTCTGCCATACTCAGAGTGGCAGCCCATTCCCTTGGCCACAGTCTTTTGGTTGAAGACAAACCACAGGTCCCATCCACATTCAAGAAGTGGGGATCGTGCAACTCTATGGGCATTGCTAGTAACAAGTCACATCAGGGTCTGCCCTCCACACTATCTTTATGTTGATGTGTAAAGTGTCTTCTTTTAGCTCCGTAAGTGGGTTTTATGTCACTCAATGTGCTAGCATTCATAGAATTCAATTCAATTTTTAAAATTCTAACTGCATTTTTTTTCTCCTCAGGAAAGTTTTTGAGATTCAACTTGAAATTTCTTTTTTGTGATCATTTGCATTTTCTTTAGGCTGAATCATTTTATAATAAGATACTCGTAAAATGAGTCTCTGTGACATGTTTAAATTTTCGAAATATTTTTATGATGATGGGAAAAGAAAAACAAAGCACTAACGCTGAGTTGGTTGCATTGGAATCTGATGTGGATATGCTCCAAACAATGCAAGACCCCACAGGCATACTAGAGAGATGCCCAAAGGACTGTGTGCTATCCCATACAGATGTTTCCTTTCGTTCTAAATCTAACAGCTGCCCTCTGCCATTTGTTTGTTTTACTCATACCACACAGAAGAAAAAATCAACTTTCTCACAGAGACCCATGAAATTTGAAAAGATTTTTATCTACGCAGAATGGCTCCATGTGACGTTCAGATTAGATTTCTCAGTGTTTACTTGCCTAGTTATTATAACAAAGTATCTGTATGAAACATAATTAAGATCTATAACTAGGCAAATAAGCGATAATAATCAACAACTCTTGAAAACATTTCTAGCCAATAAATTATTTTCTTGTGTATGTTTTCATATTTTTATGGGTTTGACTTTATATCTGCTAGTTAACTTTCCAATTTTGTTTGTATAAATAGTAGTATATGAATGCCATAATTCCTAATCATGGCTAATGGTTCAATAATCTATCTTAGATTTTTCTTTTTCAAATGGTCTTTAAAAAATAACTTGGTGAACTTATTCCTATTTTTACCTGTGTTTTAAAATTTCTTATAGAATGTGTGACTGTCTAGGTAAAAGATCCAAATTTTCTAGCACCTTTGGAAATGTTACACAGTGCTGAATAACTTAGACACAAATTATCTATCCTTTATATTCTTGGTGATAAACTGTTCAAAAACTAGTTTACAAAATATCATTTAGAAAGATGAACCCTGGAGGAAAAAAATCTCTTTAACTGCCATTTTAAATTTGGACACTAGATGGTGCAGTGGTCACACTGATAAAATAAGTCATTTGGACTCAGAACTAGATGTTTGTGCTGAATAGCTTCTATCCAGAGAAGATAGATGTACACTACCTATAAATGTATTGTTTGAATATTTCTCTCTTGTAAAGTACTATAGTCCTTGAGAAGCACTATTAGATTATTTGCTCTTTGTTTTTAACAACTTAATGTTTGTTTACCTTCCAATCTATTAAGACCATTATTGGATTGTTTTGTTAAATAAAAATGTCCAACGCTTCCTAGGGTAAACTGTTTTCAGGATACAGTTGACTCTTAAGTACATTAAATCTTTCTAAGTGGACATTTGTTTTCAATTTAGGGGGGAAAAAAACCTGTGTTCTAGTCTGTGAACAAATGTTTAAAAAGTTTTTAGAAATGTTAAAAAAGTTGCTGTCTTCAGCCAATTGAACATAATCACATTTCTGGAATGAGATATGTCAGAGAAAGCCAATGTCCTTGGATGAATTGAAACTCATCTAAATTGATGTCCAGCAGGATTAACATTGATGTATACATCCAAAGGCTGTTTCTTTATCTTGGCTGGAAATTCGGAGCATCTGCAAACTTGACGTCTTCACCTTGGATTACTTTTTGTGGGATGGAATTTGCAACCCAAGCCCGAATCTCTTAATTACCTCTGAGTTATATAACGCCCAGGGGACAATCAGTTAGAGATGCTGCTGTAGAACACTCGGCTCTCAGGACAGTTTTTGGAAAGTCTTTCTTCTCACGCATTTTCTAGATTACGTATTTCACAAGTCACAAGATTTTCTGTTCCTGAAAAAGCAAGTTTGCTAAATTGTATTCATTCAGCAAAGAACCTGGGCTTTAAAAATATAAGAAAATAAAAAGTTTAACAAGTTTTACATTTATTAACTTTTATCATTGTATTTATTACCACTAACTGGCTTAAAGGGCAAGACTTTTAGCATTTAGCTTTTCAGTCCTAAAGCACAAGTTGAAAAAGGTAATATTTGCTGTTTTTCAGGCTAACCTGAAAATTCTTTGCAAAAGACCAAACTTTCTATGACACAGCTATATAGATATACTGTGCTAAAATTCTACGCTCCACATATAAAAAAGCAAAACACTTTTATATCAGATTATATATTTATGTCCTTTAATTTTTGTTAGATAGGATTTGTGATTCAGAATTTATGCTTTGCTTTTGTGAAATGTATAAAATATACCTTTAAGAAGTTGAATGAAATATATAAAAACAACTTTTGCTTTTAAAATTCATATTTCCAGAACACCAAGAAATTTGTTATGTTGGCTCTCCTGATAAAGGAAGTTTCAATCAATTGCTTTTTGTTTGAGATGTTCTGTGTGTATAACCCTGTGCCGGGAAACATGGAAAACACAAAAAGGGAGACAGCTTGGTCCTTGACCCTGAGAACTCACAGTCTAGGGCGGCAGCATTTTAAAAATGAAATACTACATAACACAGGGAAATGAAGATGTGACCTTAAACAACAAAAGCAGATGAGAGAAGGATTCCAGGGGTTAAAGGATTCAGGAGAAGCTTTGTGGGAAAGGAAAAATTCAAAGGGGACTAAAGATTGGGTCAGATTTAGACTTAGCAACAACAACAAAATGTGGAAAACAACCCAGCCAGAGAAATGGGGTGAGCAGAGGTGTTGAGATGAGAAACCCAAGGTGAGTTCTCAGCCTGGCTGGAATCACAGGCGAGGGAATGGAAGATGAAGCCAAGTGGACCTGTTGGGTCCCTGTTATGCAAGCCCTTGAGCCTCAGGTGAAGCATCTGAACAGCCACCAGTCGATGGGGACTCAAAAAATATTTGTGTACCAGAGTGACAGCCTGAAAACTAGGTTTAGAAGAGATAAATCTGATAACCACATACTCGGTGAGAGAAAGAGAAGAGAGAAGCCTAGAGAGCCACGAAGCGCCTGTTTAAATAGTTTACATATGACACCATCAGAGCCTCTGTAAGATTCAAGCCCTTCAGAAACAAAGGGTGCATGTGAGCTGTGGTGAGGGAAATGTGGACACAAAGATTGTGGTGTAACATAACACACTGAGCACACAAGGACTCATTACTTATCTTCCTAAATGAATCTAGATCTGGTCACAGACCATAACAACTAAGCGCTGGGCTCCACAGTGGCTGAGGATAGACCCCTAGACCTGCCACCCTCCTGGTCCAGGATAGGGAATTCATGGCCAGATTTATGGGTTCCCCCTTATCAATGCAAAGCCTCATCCTTATCTCTCCTTTTCTTGGAAGATCCAGTTTAAGTCAATTATTTTTAGTTTTTGCCTTTCCTCAAGGAAGAAAGGGAACTTGAACTCAAGAGTACAAATATCTGGCATTAGGCTTTCTTTGTGAGAAAGATCAAGGAGGGTAACAATGTAAGGATGTGTAGATTATTCACTGAATAAGAGCCTTGGCTGTGAGGGAGCATAAGGCCTGAAATCCAGTGTGTACCTTGCTTGCCAAGCTGGGCACAGGATCATTTCTGCAAGAGGAAAAGGCACTCTCTTAAAAAGTTGCATAAAGGGGCCTTATGGGATAAATGAGGTCCTGGTTGGAGGAAGAAAAATATTTTCATTTGGAGGGGAGGTGATTCTTTAGTAGAAAACAAAATAACAACTAAAAATAAAAAAATAAAACCTGGTAAAAGAACCAACTTTAGCAACTCACCCTGATACACGTGTAGTTTTTAACTAGATTTTCATACTTAAATATGTATGTTTTCCAAACATTGAATGCTAACCACCAAAGACATCTCATTAGACTGTGTCTTAAAAATGTTAATATCCCTTCATGATACATTCCTTCACCATGTAGTTATCAAGGGCTTCCTTCATGCAAAGGGTGATGGTGGGAACTGAGACTAGAACTATGGAGCCTGCTAGCATGATCCCTGTCCTCTCTTAGCTTATGCTCTAGAAAAAGAGGCAACAGACAAGAGTGATGTGTAGGCCCGAGGAGTCCAGGAGGGGCACGATCCCACAGGAGCTTATCTGGGGGGGCACAGGAATCCTGGGAAGGAGGGATGGCAGGAGACCTCTCCCCAAGATGTCCGACTGGTGGAGAGCTGCTCCATTGCCACGAGGGCAGCAGCAGGAAAGATGAGTGGGCGTTTGTCCTAATTACCTGTTACTGTGTGACAAATGACCCCAGAATGCAGCTGCTTAAAAAAATCCACTTATTTATTTCTGTGGGTCAAGAATCCAGGAGCATCCTAACTGGGTTCTCTGGCTCAGAACTGCTCCCAGATTGCAATCAAGGTCTCTGCCAGGACTGCAGTCATCTCCTGGCTCGACCGAGGGAGGATCTGCTTCCAAGCTCACTCGCATGGTTATTGGCAGGATTCCGTTTTATGTGAGCCGTGGGACTGAGGACCTCAGTTCCTCCACAGGCAGATGTCTGGTAGACCACCCTGTTTCTTGCCATGAGGAGACCTTTCCATAGCTTACAACATGGCAAGTCAGATAGGAAAGCAAGAGGGGCAGGCAAGACAGAAGTCACAGTCTTTTGGTAAACTAATCTCAGTTCCTTGGTCCAGTCCTGTTGTGAAGCTTGTGGAGAGAGTCAAAGGTTCACTGGAAGAAATGATTGTTCTGCACTGTGGAAAAGAGAATTAACTATGGAGATTTAGAAGTAGTTTAGAGCCACCATCTACAGAGGCACAATCTACATGGGTGTATGGACTATCCCCAGCAGCCTAAGCAAAGGGGTGGAAAGAGTAGACTGTTGGATCTGCAGAGTTTGGAACTTTTGCTCAGGTGGGGGCAATGGAAGGGCAGCGGAACAAGACAGTGGAGTCTGGGAGTGAGAGCTAGACCTTGGGATGGAAGCTTGATAGGCAGGAAAGGAAGACAGGAAGCTCTGACATATGGCATGAAGGAATCATGGGTCCAGAAATGCCAGAGCTAATCAAATAAGGGAAGTGGAGATATAACAGATTGTGTTGCAAGAGTGACATGATAGAATTTAAAATAATTTAAGGTGCTATCATTGATGTAGTGGAAAATGTTCATCGTGTTGTAGCTGAGGGAACACGAAGACAGAGGTCACTAAAGATGAGCATTTCAAATAACTGAGAGGCTAGGATATTGGATGAGTCACCCACGTCAATATTGAAGTGACTCAGAATGAAGAGGGACCTGGAGCAGAGGTAAGCTGTGAGCTGGATGCTAAAACTTCTGGAGAGTGAGGGAAAGTGACAAGAGATCTAGTGATTACAGAAAGGACTGTTACTGGCACTCCAGTGGATAAGATATCTTGGAAAAGTCTTCCATTTCAGAAGCCCTACAAATCAGAGGATCAAAAAATAGATAAATCCCTTTGCAGGTTTGAGGCTGGAATTTATCCTTCCTGTTTAGGTCTGTAAATGCCAAGCCAAACGAATAACTTAAAGCAGTTCTAGATTGGAGAATCATAAGATACCCAGCACAATCCAGGGCAAATCCCTTCTGGAAATGGAATCTCAGCTGAAGTTTCACGCCTTTCCCATACATGAAGGGTTCAGTTGAGACTGAACATGAGCTCACAAATCAAAATTACAAAATATACCAGGAAACAAACCACAAGAAGAAGGAATCAGAAGGAAAAAAGATCAGAAATGTAAATTCCAAACTGTCAGGTACAGAGAATAGATACCAGGAGAGGAAACAGGTAATTTGATTTAATGACCCATACCTGGAAGATAATTTGGCTATTTCATTCAAAAGTCTTAAACACTTTCATTCATTTTTGTTTAGTCACATTATTCCTGCAACTTGTTCTGGAAAAAAAAAAAAGATCAGATATGGACATGCAGTGATATTCATCACAGTGTTATTTATAATAGTTTAAAAAAACACTTGGAAATAGCCTGCATATCTAAGAAGATGGTAATAAACAAGAAAATGGTAAAAATTGTAGGGTATTATTCATACTTAAGAACAGTTTTAGTGACATGAGAATGTGCTCATAATATAATATTAAGGGACAAGAGTAAGATAAGAAGCTGTTAAATGTGGTAGTGTTCAACTCTCCAAATTATTTAGATAAACAGAAATATTTCATTCTTCTAGCATTCTGTTTAAGTAGGTATTTGATATATTCAACATGAACGGCACAGGAAAACTGATGGCCTTGCTAAGATTTTGTTGAAGGATTCAGGTGTATTAAAAGAGAAAAGGCCACAGATAATTTAAGTATAAGGATATATAAATAATAGTATTTACAAATAGAATTTAATTTCAAACTCTGGTGTGCTTAAAACTGGCAGACAACATTCGCATACTTTAATTAGCAACACTGTCCTGAGTCTCTCTATTTTGGATATAAAGACTTCTCAGAGAATTTAGAAGTGAGTTAAGTTTCTGTTCCTGTCTTTGAATGTAATTATGTAGCAACTATTCTTCTGTAATAGCTAGGATACAGGCCACTTAGGTACCGACGATGTCACCATGGGGACACATAGCAGCAGTAAAGAGCGTTCCTCTGCACTCTTTCCATCTCTGTGAATTGAGAAGATTGAATTCTTTTTACTACACAGTGATTTCCTTAATGAAAGCACTTGTCATACCACACGGGGATGGATTCCAGAAATGCCTGCTAGCAGCAATTCTCAGATTCTCGTCTGCACAGAACCATCTACAGCAAAAACAATCCCTTTCTCGCTTTTGTGCTTGGTGGAAAATTGCTTTATGCTCTCCAGGTTTATCCCACAGTTGCTGAGTGACACAATAACATGTTTGTACTTTGCTTAATCACAAAAACAGGGACTCTGGCAAGAGTTTATGGAAAGAAATCTATAGAGTACAAATACACAGAACTGCAGCCAGAGCTGTGTGTAAGCTACCTCCCTCTTGATTGCAAGAGCGAGGGATAAAGTGGGTCTTGTACACATTACCTCCCGAATGCTATGATTTTCCCAGCTCAGTTTTGCCAGTCCTCCACCCATAGACTTTGGACATTAGTCTAAAAGTATATTTGCTTAATACATGTTGGATGCAAACTGTCATTTATTGATGGATTCATTGTTTGGAAAATACCCGGACAGAAAGTAACAGGCTTCATACATAGGAGGGACCTAGAGTAAGGAACCAGGGTTTATGCAAAGGAGCATTTCCAAGATTCTGAGGGTTTATGGAGCAGGGACTGTGACTTATTGATCTCTTCTCCTGCTCTGCTTGCCATTATGCTTGGCACCCAGGATATTGTTAGTAAAAATTTGATAAAGGAATGGATTTGCAAATGGTGGCTCAGGTTCTGTTAACAACTGGTTAAGTATCCTACAGAAAGTGCCTCCCTCCTGGTCTGCCTCTTAGCTCTGATGAGTCCTTCCCATACCAGCCTTTCCCACTGCCATGCTCTGCCAAGCAGCTCTGACTCATGACCATTTCCATGAGAAATATTCTTTCTACCTTGCTTCCTGCTGTAGATGTCAACTGTTAATCACTCCTTGAGGTCATGGTTATATTTTTGGAGCCCCACGTGGACTGGCACTGGAAAATTGAAGAACCAATATAAAAAAGCTCAAAAAGTGATTTCAGGTGTTGTCTCATGGTGTTAGACAAAGCATCCCGAATCCCTGAACTGTACAGAAAGGACTGGTCCAGCTACTCGAGAGGAGGAAATTTCCAAGGGAAGGCCAAGTAGTCTCCATTCTGGAGAAAAAAAGGATCAAGTGGATCAAACAGGGTCAGATTCAAGTAAGGCATCACCCGGCACTGGATGAGGTGGCCTTGGCTAGATGGTGTTCCCTGGACAACCTAAGGCAGAGTGTCATCCATCCCAGAAGACTTTAAGGGGTCTAAATGATATGTAGGATTTGACATAATTATTCAACAAACCTTGGCCAGTTTTTACCACGTATATGTAAGGAATGAGCAAATGTGTTTGTCTGTCAGTACTGACTTCTTCACTTGCAGAAGTCGTCCCAAGACTGACAGACTCGGGTGTTCATCTTAGCCACAGCTCTCATGGAAAGGATGGGTATAGGGTCAGAAGGAGTGGCTGATTTGGGGACAGAAGATCCTTCTTTGGTTCCCTGCAGCTCAGGGAACATACAGCCATCTATCTGATGGTGTCGTCTTAGGAATACTGTTTTCTGACAAAGACTAACCAGGAGCCTAAAGCAAGGTCTGTGAAGACAGGCATCTTCCCTAGTTACCCTCAGGCATGGCGCCTTATAGGTGCTCAAAAACCATTTGGGAGTGAATGAACTCCTTGAGATATTTCACCCCCCATCCCTTCTAAAGGATATGGAAGGATATGAGACTTCTTAGGTAATTTCTGTTTTAGATTAGATTTGGCCTCGAAGTTAATGCAGCCCTGGATGTCGAAATACGAAGCGGAGAAGCCCTGCCACAGGGGAGTTTAAGCTGGGGCCACTAGCCCTCCATGGCAAGGACACATTTTGTTTCTTCTTTAAAACAAAACATAAACCTTGGAAACACATTATCATGTGCTTGGATGAGACCCCGGCCTTCTGCATCATATTAAATGGAAGAGAAGTTTTTATCTCAGCAGTTGAGATTTTTGTTATTGTTGAGTCATTTTTTTTTTTCCTGATGGTAATTAGCTAACAAGTTCAGCTAATTACTGCTCCTGGTTCACATCATCTGTGTGAAGACAGACAATCATCTACTTGCCACAGTGGAAAGACATGATAATTATTCCAAAGTTTAAATCAAATTACTTGGCTGCAAGTGTGACAGAGAGAGAGAGCAGTAACCAAGACTAAGTGCTGTTCTATAACATTCAAATTTCCATTTTATTTTTCTAAGAAACCGTCATACTTTAATTTTTGGCGATGAGATATGATATTGACATTCTAAAAGCATTTATAGACTGTGTCAAAACATATTCATAAGTCCATAAATTCTTTTGGTCAGTAGAATCAATGCTGATATTAGATGATTAATGTTGTCCAAAGTTTCATATTAACAAGTGCAATCTGATGTTACTTTTAACTCATCTCTCAGCAACATGGAAGAATTTATCACAGTGATCTATAATGCAATAATTTTACCTACATCTTGTCATCCCTTCACATAAGATTAGACTAAAAGATTGAATCTGGAATTAGTTGAGAACAAGAACAAAAACTTCTGACTACGTTTTTTTCATGGACATGTTTAACAAACTAATGAGACATGGGAAAGCAAGAGTTTTTTTTTTATTTGTTTTTGTGATGCTGGGAATCAAACCCAGGGCTTCATACATGGTAGGTGATTGCTCTCCCACTGAGCCACAGCCCTAACCCAAGATGTATATTTCCAAATTGCCTAACACTGTTCTTTCATTCATCCTATAAGAACTCTACTCAAAGGGATATTAAGATTAAAAAATTAGTCCACTACTCAGCACAAATTCTAAATGTTGCTGGCAATGAAAGATCTAAAGCTTTTTTGTACTTAAGATAATTGATCTTATAGAAGTGGATAGAATTACAGGATCCCAATTTAGAAGGGTTCCTGGCATTGATGAATATGGAAAGATTGTCCCAGCTATAAATTGGTATTTAGTAATGTTGTCAATAGAAATATATGTATCTATGAGTATGAAATGTTATGATATGGGAGAAATAGACCTCAGTGTCCTAGTGGCTCATTAGTCTTCAAAATTTTTTAAATACTTTCTTTTTAGAAAATGGAATCATTTCCCTCCCAAATTTTATGGGAATCCTATAGGTGAAACAGATCAAAGGAGACCTGCTGTGATGGTGACATCTGAGTTTTCTCAAGGAGTAAGTGACCCTCCACAGCAACCACCAAAGAGAAAGACTAGAGTTTTGCAGAGCAGGATTTGAAAACCACTGAGCTACCCTGCATGGCCCAAATATCAGTCATCCTGGAATCTACTCAGAGAGAAAGAAGGAAGGAAATGAGGTAAGTGCAGGAATTTGTGAAATCTAAAACAAATACATGAGGACCCACAGAGCCAAAAGCTGGTTCTGTGAAAAGACTAAAGAAAACAACACACCTGGAGATACCTGAAAGGGAGTGAGGGACCACACAAATGAGCCACGTTAGAATGAAAAGGGAACATATCTAGAGAGGCTGCAGAGATTAAAAGATGGCCAGAGGATCTCATAAACAAAGCAAGAGGCTCCAAACCAGAAGATGTGCATGTTTCTAAAAAAACTTGACTTACTGAAACTGTCTCAAGAAGAAAGAAAAAATTGAGAAGTTCCATGTTAGCTGCTTTGAATCAAGAATCAAAATGTCTCACCAGACTAAGAAAATTTGATTAGTTAGTTTAACCTAGAGTTCAAGGACCCAGTCATATTCACTGTGCTGGTTTGCTGAGGCAGCCATAAGACTGCATAGCTTAAAATGGACACTCGTATTCTTACTGTTCTGGAGGTTAGAAGCTAAAGATCACAGTGTCTGCAGGAATGATTTCTTCTGAGGTCTCTCTCCTGGGCTTGTGGATGGCCACCTTCTTGCTGTACCCCATGGTCTTTCCTCTGTGTTCATCTCTACTGTCTGTTTTGGGTCCAAATGTTTTCTTCTTATAAAGACACCACATTGAATTGGGGCCCACCCTAACAACCTTATCTGAATCAGTCATCTTTGTAAGCGTCCCTTCTTCAAAAACAGTCATATTCCAAGGCACTGGGATTGGGGTTTCAACATAGGAATAATTCAATCCCTAATGCTAATCTTCACAAACTATTTTATATTGGATAAAATGATAAAATACATTCTGGCTCTTTCTGAGACTAGGCAAGATAGTATGAGAATGGAATATGGCAAACCAATCTTTACCATGAATGTAGATGGAGAGTTAGGTGTGGTGGCACATGCTTGTAATCCCAGCAGTTTAGGAGGCTGAAGCAGGGAGATCACAAGTTTAAAGCCAGCCTCGGCAACTTAGCAAGTCCCTAAGCAACTCGGTGAGAGCCTGTCTTTAAATAAAATACTAAAAAAAAGGACTGAGGATGTGGCTTAGTGGTTGAGCGCCTCAGGTTCAATCTCCAGTACCAAAGGCGGGAAAAAAATAGAAAAGAAAAAAGGGGGAAAAAAAAGTAGATGGAAAATGTATAAACAAAACATAACCTAAACCAACAATGTATTTAACAGTCTAATAATCATATTGTGTGCATAGATGAACACATGACAAATTCCATCAATATATAAAACTATAATGCACCAATAAAGAAAATCTAACAATCATGCCCAAGTTTAGTTTATTACAGAATCTTACAGTCATTAAAACTCTGGGCTTGGCAATTAAAATTCATGGTAGCAGAGTCTAAAATCAGTTAGTTTACCAGTACTTAGTGATTAAAGAAAATGTACTTATTTGAACACAATTTTGCTTTACTTGAATTGAAAGTTTGAGTGGTCTTACATTCATTAAAACCTACAAATCTTTGTATAAGACCCAGTCTTACTTTGGTATTGTCTCTGTTTTTGGTCTTAAACTCATTAAAACTCTTCAAGTACTTCCGAGGCCTTTTAGGAACTCACAGCCGTGAAGCTGAAGGATCCACGTTCATGAAAACATCCTGGTGTTTCATGCGAGTCCTAATGAGCGTCTGGCTGGATTGAGCAGAGGAGAATGCCTGTCTGTGGCTTTAAATGTGCTTTGGAGCAAATGTCTGTCAGCCTGTGGCTGCTTAAGCCCGTTATTTTTCAGACATTAATCAAGAGGAGGGCAGCATTTCACCTCCCCATGTTATTTACATGCCTTAATATAAAACCAGTGCTAGAAACTAATCAGAGCTTCCTGGATTGTGCAGGGGCATTTACGATCACAAGTGGGTGCTATTGAAAAAGAGAAAAGAAGAAGACAGAGCTAGGCGACACCATTCAGTGCACTATTTAGTCTTAAACTTCACCCTAGGAGTTCAATAAACCATCTGTTTGTTTGTCTATGTCTCATCTCTTGGAATAAGCTGTTATATATATATGAACATCTAAAGAAAAAGCCTTATGTCTTATTAGCCGAGGTTACTGTGGTGAAGAAATTCATGTCAGAAAGCGTCTCTTAGAATGTCTTTCTGTAGATGAACCAGTTTCACCCGTTCCATTGGCCTCCGTCTGTCCTCCAATGTCCACTGGTCACCTTGCCAGTGCTGGCTGCTAGCCAGTAGGTGGACTGGCTTGTCCTAAATGAAGTAGGACAAGTCCATACCCAGTAACTAGAAAAGCTCAGTGTTTATATCCTACTGATGGTGAGCCGTGTATGATTTGATTTGTATATGAAGGATGGCACTAATTAAGATAATCTTATCTAGGCATCTGAGACAAGATTTTTTTTTCCCTGTTGTCTCTGGGCCTTATGATAGTTCCTCTAGCCAGTCAGCTGGAACCACATTCACTTCCACCACAAAGGGCGACAGCATGGAATGTCCAGAACCATGAAGTGAGCTTTTGACTTCTGAGTTTCATAAGCTCAGCTCTGGCAGAAGATACCCACTGGGAAGAATGCTTTGGAGATAACCATGGGGGCAGATAACCCCAGATTGGGGATGCTCTGGGATGACCCTGCCTCAAACATCGAGAAAGAAAACACGTCTGTGTGGCACTCTGGCAGGTGGCTAGAGTGTCTCATTGTCTGGCACAAGAACCGGGGGTGAGCTGGTGAGGCCTGTGGAGGCTGTGAGGTCAGGAAGGAACAGGACATAGCAGGGACCTTCTGTACCTCTTGCTCATGGCCAGTGAGGACCAAATGGAATCAAGGGACTTCTCAGAGGATGCCAGAAGAGACAGATATTTACCCCAGTGTCACTCTTAGCCTCAGGCACAAGGAGGCTCAGCTCAGGGGCTCAGTTTGGCCTCCTCGTGTTACTCTCTCTCCTAGGCAGGGAACATAGGCCAAAGCAATGTACTTACCTGGAGTCCAGACGCCCTTTCCTACACGATGCCTTGACCCCACCAGGACCTAGAATTCCAAGTTCCAAAATCCTCAGCCCACTTCCACAGCTGGGCTGCTTCCTTAGATCCATCTTCATGAGGGTGAGGGTAGACTGTACTTCTGGTATTTGTGCCCCTAGACCAGAGCTGGTAGCGGGGCTGCCTGACTGTGGGGGTGTTCTGACAGAAAGTATATATGTGAACATGAGAGGTGCATGCAGCCTCTTACAGGGCAGGACAGACATGGAGGTGGGCAGAGAAGAGGTGGGCCTCCAGCCAGGTGGGCTTCTCTGTGCCACCATGTTCTGGGCTATCACAAAAGTGTACTTGTTAAAGTTGGAGGATAGAACCTACTGGAATTAGTAGTTTGTTAGCTTGATTTTTGACTTTTATATATGTAAACATAGAGGATGTGGACTTTCATATGTTCACTTGCCCCAAACCCTGTAACACCAATGTTAAGAGCAGGCTTGGCTAACCTCAGCAATGGCGAGGCGCTAAGCAACTCAGAGAGACCCTGTCTCTACATAAAACACAAAATAGGCCTGGGGATGTGGCTCAGTGGTCAAGTACCCTGGGTTCAATCCCTGATACCGGAAAAAAAAAAAAAAAAAGAGCAGGCTTGGATAACACGATGGTGGATAAACATCCTCCTCACTCAAGTTCCCCACATATTCCCTATTACTTAGCAAAGTTTCTAGAGCTTCATCTTACTCTAGGGAAAGAGAAACACAAGTAAGGGTAGGAACCCCAAATTAACTGAGGATTTTCCATTCGGAGACTTCATAAAACCTAGTTCTACCATTCAGACTGGATGTGTGCTCCAAGGGGCACAGATCACATGGACTGATCCCCTGTAGGGGGGTCTCTTGACTCAGCCACTGGTCCTCTTTCTGATCATTGGCCTATGCTGTTTCCTTTAACTGTATAATGTCCAACTAGTCTATAAAGCTTTCCTGCCATTTAGAACTTTTTGATCCTTCCTAATTTATTGCCTATATAAGTTAGCTGTTGCTAAGAATTCCTAGCTCATGATATTGTTGTCTATTTGAGAGAAGAAATTGTATGTCATATATATTTGATATATCACATATACTATATTTGTATACTCATTGAACAGGTATTTATTGGATACCTGCTAGGTGTCGGGTATGTGTTAGATGCTGGAAGTTCAAAACCAATTAAGGCCCTTGTCCTCACAGGAAATTCTGTGGTGTTGTGGCCAGGTGGCTGTTGTTCCACAGAAGTATTTAAGATGATGGAAGAACATGACCTCAAGGAGGACACAGGAAATGTCTATCTGTTCTTGGTAGGCCAAGGAAGGTGTTCTAGAAAAACTGGCATCTCTAGTTGAACCTCCAAGAAGGAGTTGTGTGATTGAGAAGTGGTATCTAAATTTCTGAGAGATTATTGCCGTATCTTCTTTTCTGCTTCAGATGATTACAGGAGAGACTTTGGGCTCAGATTAACAACACAGGTCTATTTTCAGATCAAATGTATCCATTCTTTTCTGACTGTAGGGAATGGGTATTTGTAGGAACTCTAGGGAATGGGTATTTGTAGGAACAATGGGTATTTGTAGGAACAAAACCAGTAGGAACCGTGGCTAAGCAATTTAAGGGAAACTTAGTTTTGCGTAGTTTTTCTGGAGAAGCTCCTCATGACCTTGTTTATGTTTTAAGTTAATATAAACTTGTAAAGGGTAACCACTTAATGTTTGAAAAGCAATTCCTACATTATCTGATTAAGTTTTAGCTGAAACATCAATTCATTCAAATATCAAATACCAGTGAAGAGATGATAAACGTGGTAGGCCCCGAGCTGAACATTTTCCCTATGTTAGCTCATTGCAAAAGGCAAAAGTGGCTCAGGCTGTAACTCATTGTAGGCAGAGCACTTGCCTAGAATATGTGAGGCCTTGGGTTCCATCCCCAGCACCACAAAAAGCAAATGGAAAGGTCGAAGTAACTTGCAAGTTCTGTTTCAATGGCATTCATTTCTCCAAGTTCTTATATTCAACAGTATCTCTACGGCAGGCTTTTTCTCTGTTCTCCCCACTGTTATCAAAGGTTCTAAAGTAGTCCTAACTTTGTCAAAAGATACTGCACTTGTCTGTTTTGCTTATGTTACTGCCAATCAAAGTCACTAACATTGCGTCTGTACTGTCCCTCCATCCCATTGTGACTTCTCAGAGACACATCTGGCTCACCACTGAGTGCCCATCTCCTTGCTCAGTGCCTGGCCTACCTCTGTGCTCAGTGAGTGTTGACAAATTTGAACAAATCTGTAGAACAACGTTGTGTTTTTGACAGCTGTCCACCTGAAACTCCATTGAATGACTTGTGTTTAGAACCAGCAAGTGCATTCTGGTGAAAATGGATCTGTGCACAGGGGGTTGACATGAGGTGAACACCACTGATTCTCTTCTGAATGAAACTGGTATGATGGCGCCCATAGGAAGGTCAAGTGGGAAAAGCCCAGTCTAAGGAGCAAGCCCCAGCTTTTGCAAAAGATGCCTTCACATACACTGCTCTGACCAGCATATGACGTCCCCTGGAGCTGACCTTGTTGGTCTGGAACCAGCAGCTTGAGCAAGGGCGCATGTGCACAGAGCTGGGCTGGAGCCGCTAAAGAGCACTTGGCCCCATTTTCCTCTCATTAACCAGGTCAGAATTGCTGGCTGCCGTTGCTGGTCAGGTGGGGTGAATTGGGTCTGTGGGGACGTTTGACATCATAGGGCCCCTCTTATTCTAATCAGCCTGTTTTAGCAGAGCTTCTTTGTATAAACACATCAGTGGAGGGAAGAAGTTCTGAAATTGAAGACCATTACATAATCACTTTATGAATAACATACAGCTTCCTAAAGTCAGTCTTTTTTTGTTACATTTTCAAATCGGGTTTTAGAAGCAAGACAATTTTAGATTCTTATAGTAAGAACAAATTTAGCAACCTTCATAAGGTGTGACGCATTTGATGCAAAATATAGATGGACAAGGGACGGTGTTTCTTATTAAGAAGTCCAATTAGAGGATGGTCACTAAAATATATATGAACTAAAGTAAGTACGTCAAATGTCACGCTGAAGGCTAATTGGGTAGAAGAAGCAGTGTATGTAATAGGCTTCCCATAGTCTACTTTTAAAAGTTAAGGTAACTCTATATTTCTGGCATAAAACTAAAGTGCAAGGCTTTGGGCCACATTTCCTTGGCTCTGGGGGAGATTTTCAACTCTTGAAGCTGAGCAGACAAGCCTGTGACATCTCCAGGGTCATGAGCTTTCTCTGGTGCTGCCTGTGTTTGCAACTTAATTATTTAAATGTTTCCAGACTCAAATGACCCATGAGCTAACATATTTTTAATTCAGCCTTTGAGAGCACAAGCTATACTAGTGCCCTGAAAAACTGATGTTTACTTAAAGTTCTTTTATTTCAGGGCCCACGTTTCACATTACAAATGTAAACTTATCCAAATTTCAAGGGAACGGGGTCCCACATTAGTTCTAGTCCTTAGTGAAAGCTTTCAGGAAGAGGGCTAGAGGTGGTCTGTTGTTGATTTCAAAGAGAAAAAGAATGCTGTTAGAATAAAGAAAAAGAATGTTACCAGAATGTTCTACTTAATTTAGCCCTCCAAAGATAAACACTATGTTGAATCATGACATGCGGATGGTACTATTTTAACATTAATTCCGTAACCTTTTCCTACTCCCTTCCGGTCGACGGAGTGGGTGGGTTATAGGTAGATTTACTTCTGGAAAGGTTTGTTCCTGTCAACCTCCTTCTTATTTTCCTATGGTTCAAACTATTTCTGACATACTTACTATTTGCCAGGGGCTCTTCAAAATGGGACTTTAAAGGATAAGAGAATATTTGAGGATTCAGTTTGTAGAGATGCTGTAAAGTTGGACAGTATACAAATCATTAAGCTTATTAAATAATTTAACTATTCCAAATGAATCACAGAAACTTTCTATTACTGGACATATGGCCATTGAATCATGATCCTTAGCAAAATTGACCATGGAAAACCTTGACCCCAGCAAGTGAGATCTGAGAGTCCTTCTATTCCTTTCTCCTCTCAGTCCTGATATTGTATCTTTTTTATCACGGGGTCATTTCCTGAGCTGGGGCTGGCTAGGGGAGCTAGTCAGCCTTTCTTGGGTTTGTTTCTTGGTGATTATATATGTGTTGCTGAGATTCTCATTTGCAGAAAGAGACCTTTTCTTTTGTTGGCATCCCAGGATTGTAAGCAGAACATCCATGATAAATATTTACTAAGTAATGTTTTGGATGGATAATATAGATTTTAGCAAGAGAATGTTTTGGGAAATACATTTTGGTGATTCTGATCCTTCTATCAGAATCACCACATCTAACCGTGAGACCGTTGCTGGGGCTTCACAGTTGTTGCTGTGAATCCTGTGAACTGGCTGGCCGGATCCCCTGCCCTTTGGCCTGTGGCTTGCGTCAGTAGCCCCATTGCTGTCCACAGCCGCCTTTCTCACCGCCTGCCTTATTGCTCCCAGAAACCACATCAAGCCCACATCATTCTACTCTGTGCTCTGGATCTTCCTTTCTGTCCTTCACATATATTTTCCTCTCTGTGTTCTCCCTCTCCGTGCTGAGATAGAGCACATTGATTGCCCCCAGTCTTAAGGGAGGAATACAAATGACCTCCAGGAAGACAGTTGCTTAGAAATGTCACTTTTGAGCTCCCTGCTGTCCCTTCCTTTAGAATTCCTTTGCTTTTTCACCTTGGGCAGTTGTACTGAAATGTGATTCTGGCTTCCAGGTGAGTGGTGAAGGCCTCATGTATTTTTATGAAATGTCCAGATAGGAATTCTTTTATTAGATATGAACATCATTCTCTACCTACAGACTGTCCTAAAACTCAGGTGAAATCCCTATTCCCCACAGTCTATATGCCAAATGTAGGCATGCAAGTTTGGAATAAGATGTGTTACATCTGTGGTCTCTGCAGAGTTTAGTTTTAATTATTCTTGGACTCTTGAACCTCTCTTCTGTTCTATTTTCTCTGGTGTGGAGTCAGAGATAAAGGCATTAGAAGAATTTGATCCCCCCATTCCACCCTCACTCAATACATGCTATTTGGGGTTAGAATCTTGGAAATTCCCTACGTCCGTCATATTGATATTCTTCATTGTTTTTAATTCTTCTACTCTTTCTCCTGCTAAATATTCTTTCATTACCTGCTCAAATCCCACTGCCCTTGCCCCTCTTGATAATTCCTTCAACCATAGATTCCTGTGCACCTATGGAAATAGCCTTGGGGATTTTGGTCACCCTTGAGCTTGTTTCTGAGGAGAGAGAACTTTATTAAGATGACTTGATGACATGTAGTTTGTTAAGACAATGAGGATATGATAGGTTGAATAATGGCACCTCAAAGAAGTCTACATCCCACTTTCTTTTTTTGGGGGGGAGGGTGGTACTGGTGATTGAACTCAGGGGCATTTAGCCACTGAGCCACATCCTCAGCCCTAGTTTGTATTTCATTTAGAGACAGGGTCTCACTGAGTTGCTTAGTGCCTTGCCTTTGCTGAGGCTAGCTTTGAATTGTGATCCTCCCACCTCAGCCTCCCAAATCGCTGGGATTACACGCATGTGCCACTGCACTCAGCCTATATCCCACTTTCTAATCCTGCAAATATGCTACTTTATATACCAAAGGGACTATGCAGATGTGCTTGAGGATATTGAATTGGGGGAATTATACTGTATTTTTCAGCTGAGCTCAATATAATCATGAGGATCCTTATAAGAGGGAGACAAGAAGGTCATAAGAAGAGAGAGCAATGTTTTGAAATGGCAAATTTTGAAGAGGAAACAAGGCTATTCAACATAGCCTGTAGGCTGGAAGAGACCAAGCTGGAGCGTTCAGAAGGAATACAACCCTGTCAACACCTTGATTTGAGCCCTGCAAATCTTATTTTAGATTTCTCACCTAGTACTCAAGAATGAATTTGAATTGATTTAAGCCTCTAGATGTATGGTAATTTGTTACAGCAGCAACAGGAAACTAATACTGACAAAAAGACAGTGGAAGAAGGAAACTGAAAGCAGAACTGTGAACTAGGTAGGGAAAGCAGGCAGAGAACGGCTAAGAACTTCTCTAAGAACAGTTGCCCAAGCCCCTCACCCCCTCACTCACTTTTCCCTGCTCCTACACTAGAACCTGGTTAAACCTTGATTGTTATCCCAGTGCCTCTTCTGGTCTTGCCTCTATATCAACTACGAATGTTCATCTCCTTTTCTTCCATCGCTTCCAGGAACTTTTCTATAACCATCTTGAAGGCAGTAGATAGATGTGTGCTGTGCCCCCAACAATTCTTCCTAGAACCATTTAGATGAATGGCACTGATGCTCACTGTTATCTGTGCCAAGTTTGGTGGTGAGCACACTAGGAAAGCCCATCATGATTGAACTTAGATAGGCTCTCACCTTGACTCTAGAATGGTGGCAGTGAGAGAAGTCCAAGAACTTAGTCCCAGTTAAGTCAGCCAGGCACTCATTGATTACCCACTGTGTACTCGGTACTTTGCTCTAGGTGCTGTGGGCTGATGGGAAAGATTTGGGTCACCTCCACGTTTTTATCTTTCTCTGTTGAGCACTTGGATAAGGAGATAAAAGTGTGTGGTGAAAAAAGTCATTTTTCCAAATTATCTGAATGCTAAATGTTAATATTTACCCTGACCCTATTTTTTAATTAATAGTTGGTAAGTGTTCTTTAGGAAGACCTCCACAACCTTACAATTGATGAGATTAAAAATTAAAAAAGAAGTGAGAAGTGCTGTTTTGGCATTTTAGGATTGACTGATTGATTTAGCAGTCCTGGAGATTGAACCCAGCGGCTATCTATCACTGAGCTACATCTTTACCACTTTTTATTTTGTATTTTGAGTCAAGGTCTTACTAAGTTGCCCAGGCTGGCCTTGAACTTGCTATCCTCCTGTCTCAGCCTCTGGAGTAGCTGGTGTGCGTGCACACAACACTGGACCAATTTGAGAATTTTCTTGTTGATGAAATGGGAACGTGCCAAGAATAAGAATGGACCCTGCCTGGACCACAGTGTCTGTTGATTTATCTATGACTTATCTGGTCAGGAATTCATTCTAAAAATGATTGTTCAGCACTCAGTAATGTTGTAGGAGCTAAAAAGACTGTCAGGATTCCTACTTCTCTAGACTATATAGTAGTGGAGGTGATTAATCCATGTCTGATAGGAAATCACCCTAGGTAACAAACATCTTATTACTAAGGAATGTTTATCAATTTAAATTTAATTCACTTAGGGCTTAGAGTACCTTGTTTGCTGAATCCCAGAAGAGTAGCCCATGTTAGGAACTTTTTTGGGTTGCAAAACTACATTCCTATAAGAGTGGCTCATTAAGATCCAGTCTTTCTACCTTTTCATGTTATATAGATAATTAAGTTATACCACTCTTTATTTAGAGGATCATAAATCTAGAAGGGATGTAAGAGGTCATCAGTTCACTCAGCTAACTTGGGCACAAATATTTTCAGGAGCTAGGCAGGCCATATACATGTTCAGAGCTCAAGTAAGAGTATAGGGAGTGGTGGGGACTTTGGAAAACTCAGAGCATATGCCTTATCTAAAACTTTCAAAGTCTGGCCTGGCCAAATGACCATGCCAGTGGGCTAGATTTGACTAGACTGTAAGTTGGCAGCCCTTGATTGCTCATCTGAGAAAACAATAGTCTGACCTCTGGCCATCCTCAATTTTTTTGGAGATAGGGTCTTACTATGTTACTGAGGCTTCTCTTGAGCTCCTGGATTCAAATGATCCTCCCACCTCAGCCTCCCAAGTAGATGAGGCTACAGGAGTGTCCCACTGCACTCAGCTTTTGACCTTTTCTTATACCCTACTAGAGAGCATTGTCTTAGTGAGTCTGGGTGGCAGGCTGCCCCTGAGCTACCAACCATCTGCCATGTGAAGAGAACAGCTCTCTGGCTGGGGTGGGTACCCATCACACTTTTAACTAAATGATATCTTGAAGAGAGAATTAGTTTAGGCTGTATATTTCTGGAGCAGAGTCTCAGAAGCATTTTTTCCCCTTTGTTTAATGGTTTTATAACAATAGACTCATTCACAAGCAGCTGTGAGTGACCTGTAGGCTACAGGCCACCCTTTTGTTAATCAATAGGACAAGAACTCTTCTTGGCCAGTTACTCAGCACCGAATCAGACAGATGCTTGCCTCTACATTCTGGTGACTTGGCTGTATTGCTGCCGACTCAATCATTATTTGAGCATTCGCCATAAAGTTTATGTAAAGTTCCTGAAAACTATTTTTAAAACTCCTCGAAGTGATAAATAAATTGATCTGAGCATATTGTGAGCATATATCATTCTGCCTTGATTTATAGATTTATAATTCAGTCTTCCTTCAGAAATAATTTTTAAATGTAGCTATCTCTTGTATATTGACATTGTGAGGCAAAAATTCTACCAGGTTTATATTCATACCAAGACCACTGAATACTATTGAAAACCAAGAGGGTTCCTTTATTTGCCAAGGCACAAAAAGATTAGCTTTAAATATTTTAATGTTCATTCGAGACAAAACCCTTCAGCTTTAAAATAAATTATTGTTTCACATTAAAATCAGGAGTTCAACAAGATCAGATTTTATAAAAAGAAGTTGGACCCATACATTGAGCCTTTCCACTCCTGATCAATGTAGACATTACAAAGGAAGATGCTCCAATAAGAAAGATCTGAGACCAGGCACAGTGGCGCAAGCCTGTAATCCCAGCAGCTCAGGAGGTGGAGTCAGGAGGATCGCGAGTTCAAAGCCAGCCTCAGCAACAGTGAGGCGCTAAGCAACTCAGTGAGACCCTGTCTCTAAATAAAATACAAAATAGGGCTGGGGATGTGGCTCAGTAGTTGAGTGCCCCTGAGTTCAATCCCTGTACACCCATCCCTCCCAAGAAAAAAGAAAAGAAAAAAGTAAGATCTGAGTTTGAATCCAGGTCTACCCTTTGTGCATCTTCAAACATGTTCATAACCTCTCCAAGCCTTAGTTTATTCATCTAGAAAAGGAAATAAAAATTGTACCAGACTCAATCTTCTTGTTAGGTTTAAATGAGAGCATGTCTAAGAAAAGAATTCAGCTCCACCTGGTAAAAAGCCAATGTTCAAAAAGTGTATGCTGCTATTACGGTTCCTGAACTGAGAATTAAATGCAGGTGTCAACTTTGCGTAACAGGTCTGCAAACAAGAAAGAAAACCTATGAATGGTTTCCTGAGTAAGAATTAATCTAGAAAAAGGCCTTTTGAGGACCTGGATCAGGATAGGTTGCTGGTCTGATAAATTAACCTTGACTTTACTACCAGAGCTTTTACTGTCTTAGTGAGGACAGGTCAACATTAAATTTCCTTCTTGGAGGGCAACTTTCAGTTTCTGTAGGAATCAATTCTGAGGTTCAGACACTCTAAACAGACACCTAGAAAATCTAATTTGCATGCCAGAATTTGCTTGTTAGGGTGCACCCAGGTATACTGGCCTTATTAACAAAGCTAAAAATACTTTACATATTGAGAATCCACTGTTGTATGACTTCTTGCACTGAGGTGGGCTGCTGGGGTTTGGTTTGGTTTAGTTTTTATTTTTGTTTTTAATTCTATAGCCACTGTACATTCACTTAGAGGTTCACTGCTAGCAAGTGTATACTCATGGGTCTCAGATGGTCCTGCATTCTCTCTCACTCTTTTGCATTATCAAAGGAAACCGAAACACATTCCTGGACTTCCTTTTTGTGTCTACAGAGGGATTACTCTACTCAGGACCCTTTCCCTAGGCCCACACTGGAAAACCTGTCTTCATGCTATAGTAACAATCTAAGCAACAGACGTAAGTGCTCACAATGTTCAAGACCAAAAAACTGTGCTAACTACTCATTTTTAAAGTTAACTTTTCTAGGCTGGGCAAGTGGTAGAGTGCTTGCCTGCCATGCAAGAGGCCCTGGGTTTGATCCCCAGTCTGCAAACAAAAACAAACAAAACCCTGAACTTTTCCTCCAATTCCCACATGAACATTAGTTCTTTGGGAATTTTAAGAGTTATGGCCAAAAGGGTGAAAGACAGGGAAGATTAGCTGAGATGAGCATGAGAAAACCTTGGAAGATCACACTTGGGAGAGGAGTTCACACCTAAGATCCCCCGCCCCCAGCTCTCGCCCACTCCCTATTTTATTTTATTCTTTCGGTACTGGGGATTGAATCCAGAGGTGCTGTAACACTGAGCCATTTCCCTGTCTCTTTTTTATTTTGAGAAAGAATCGCATGAAGTTGCTGAGACTGGCCTCAACTTTGTGATCCTCTTGCCTCAGCCTCCAGAGTCACTGAGATTGCAGGCATGTGCAATCATACCTCTCCTTTGATCTCTTTTCTGAGAAGCCGGACGTGGGATCTGCAGGAGTTAAGGGGAGTGGGTAGAAGAAAAATGGTGGACTTGTGGCATGGGAGCCGAGCTCAGTAGTAGAGCCCTTGCCTACTGTGTGCGGCCCTGGGTTCAATCCCTAACACTGAAAAAAGGAAGGTATGGGGAGGTAAAGGTGACTCAGTGAGTCAAGTGTTTTGATAACTTCCCTGAGACTGGTTATCCCAAATTAATCATGATGCCAGTTGTCTTTTGGCATTACAAACTTGCACAGGCTTATAAGTGAAATGAGGGACTCTAACCCAGATCATCTGATACTTTTTCCCCCATTCTAGAATAGTAAAGAGAATGTTGTCCTTTTGGTGCAGAGAAAAAATACAAAGAACTAATTCACAATGAATTTTTTAAAACACATTAAATAAAGTGCCAGTATGAACAAACCAAGCAGCGATTACATTTTGTGTGGTGGTAAGTAAAAGTAGAGTAATGGAAGTTTCATGTGCGTCCTGTTCGTTAGGGAAGGTTCCACAGAGAAGGTGAGAATGATGTAATTTCTTGGATGAAGGAAGGAAGGTGATCCAATGATTGAGTAGGAAAGGAAATGTGCCTGAAAGTTCAGTGACCAGCAGAGAGGACATATAGACCTCATCGGTGATAACAACAGCGGACCCTACCTTTACATTAAAAAAAAATTATGCAGAAGAGAATCAGGAAAACAAACAGAACTTTGATGGAAGGAGTATGTGTTTCAGATGGCTGGCAAGCAAGGCACTGTGGTAATTTGTCACGTGAAAATCAGCATGTTCTTTCAATATATGCATATATTTGAATTTAAAAGTTATATATTTGGACTGCTGTGTATCATGCATATTATGGGGCATGAAAATAAAATACCTTAAAGGCCAAGATCAAGGTGAAACAATGTTTCAAAAATAGCAAAAGTTTATTGCATTAAACAAATTTCTATGGACAAAAATGAATTTCTTTTAATGAGGGCAATGTCTAAGTACATAATTTTAAAAAATTTTAATTTGATAATTAATGGAATAGCAAGTTCGCGACTTGAGTCTCAACAAGTTTATTTTGATACTTGGTTTTAATGACAGTCAGAGTTGAAAGAAATATCTCAGTGAAGAAGTACATCATTGGCTGAGTTTGTCAATCATGATCTGACCCCATTGACCTTTCATGCATCATGCACCATGGAAGCTCAGTTAGTGCAGGGCTCTCCGCTGTTGTCCTCAGTTGTTTTTGAAAGCTAATTGGTATGTGTTCCCCTTTTGTATGTTAGCAAATGAGTTGAAAATACACTGAAATTCTTCATTTCAAAACTTTTACAACCAGATTAAGAATTCAGCTTCCTAATTTGTGTCAACTCCATACTATGGAACGCCTCTCAAATCAGACACATAGAAAGTGCCAGGGAAATGCACCTATTAAATATTACAATAGCTTAGTGGTTTCTTCTTATTTATTTATTGGCAGTGTTGGGGATCAAACCCAGGACTCATGCATGTTCTACCACTGAACTACACTTTCAGTGAACTACCCCCGTCCACTTTCTTATCTTTTATATAAAATAAAGGTTAATAGAAGTTCTAATATTCTTTTCCCTTACAGCAGTGAATCACTTTTTATCTTCCTGTGGTGCACATTTAATCCATGATAGAGACATTCGGTTTATGTAACCAAATTATTTCCATTTTTCAAGCAGTTGCCCCTAATTTTCAAAAAGATACATAACTATAAATGTCTCTACTAACTTAAAATCTAAAACCATTCATCACATCTGAATCTAAATTTAAAGCTATCCAATGTTTCTATTCTCCTTTGACACTTTGAACACCTCCATTTCGTGATGTGCATCCAATTTTATGCCTTTTTGTAAACATCTTTGTTAATTACAAAAGCATTGCTTCATAATCCAGTTATTTGCATATACTAATATATCATCAGCAACTTACTGTGCCTTTTGATCCTGTACCAAAGTACCAGGCATCCTGTAGTAATTTTCAGTCTCTGTATCTGTAGGGCTTAAAGTGCAGAGTTCTGCTGATGAATGGTAGTGTGGCTGAAAGTAAAATGTGAGGGTGACAGTCATTTTCTTCCAGCATCGTGTCTTCTGACATTGGTAACTGCTCATGAGAAGCCTGTGTTAGTCTAAATGTCATGACTTTTATTTCCAAGATTTCCTGCAAGTTATTTTTGGTATCTGTTTTTTTCTCATCTCAACCTGTTTTTATTTCATATTTGCCTGCTTGTTTTGGTAGATACCATGCCTTCACTTATCTCTTTGATAAACATACTTATTTTAAAAATTCTTTATTAGGCTCTTCCACAACATGGACATCATTCTGACCTGTGAAATCATTTTATTGGGTGATTTTATTGGCCTGCTTTGGTTAGGAGCAGCAGTCTTAAGACTGTAATGCACTGCATAATGGTGTCTCAGTCGGTGGCAGCCTTCATGTGTGACAGTGGTTCCATAAGACTATAAAGGACCTGAAGAATTGCAATTGCCTGGGGACACCAGAGCTGTTGTGATGTCTAGCACAATATATTACCTGTTTATGGTGATGCTGGTGGGAACAAAACTGTGGTACTGCCAGTTGTATTAAAGTCTAGCTCTAGCTGGGTGCAGTGGCACACACCTGTAATCCCAGCACTTTGGGAGGCTGAGGCAGGAGAATCACGAGTTCAAAACCAGCCTCAGCAATGGTGAGGCGCTAAGCAACTCAGTGAGACCCTGTTTCTAAATAAAACACAAAATAGGGCTGGGGATGTGGCTCAGTACCCCTAAGTTCAATCCCTGGTACCAAAAAAAAAAAAAGTCTAGCTTTGTATTTACTATACTAAAGTTCTTACTGTTATTTTAGAGGGTATTCCTATTTATTTAAGGAAAATGTTTTCCATAAATAGCTGGTCACATTACTCCAGCAGCAGCCTCATCTGTCTCATTCTACTGCATCTCTTAGTTGCCCTACGCCATCTAGGAATGTGTACTTAAGCAATATGATTTTGCATAGAAATGAGATTGCCCAATGAAATGTCTCAGACTGTGTTCCATCATTGAGCAACTGGTGACTGTCCTTGGAATTCAGCTGGTGCATTTATTTTTGTTTTTTGCTTCTTTGGGTTTGGCTTTGATCCCTCTCTCTCTTGCCCTGTTTAATAATTTTATGGTTTTAAGCACCTCCACCTTCTCCCTCTGACCCTGCAGTCTAGTCAGGTTTTCTTCTGATAGCTTAGAGCTCCTACTCTATTTTGAGGGGATATTGTTGATGTAGCATTTAGGGAGCCAGTATGAAGCAAATTTAATTCTTTTTTAAAAAAATCTTATTTTTATTTTGTTTTAGTTGTAGGTGGACACAATATCTTTATTTATTTATTTTTATGTGGTGCTGAGGATCGAACCCAGTACCTCATGCATGCGAGGCAAGCACTCTACCACTGAGCTACATTCCCAGCTCCACAAATTTAATTCTTGATCCTGAGGATTTATCCTTTCATCTCAGCTTTGTAAAGCCCTGCCTCCTGGAACTAGGACAATAGCCTTTTTTTTTTTTCAACCTCATTTCTTGAGTCATTCACGTAGCCTCATTCAAGCAGAATCTAGCCCTGTCTCTTCTTTCTTACATGGTACATTTAAATCATTACCACCCAGGAGCTGAGCATCGGGCCTCTGCTTTTGTGTCTTGCAAAGAGCAAGTCTTTGCAGGTCCCTCAGTCAGTGCTTAGGGCTCCTTTCTGACTTGTGACAGAGTTGTATAGCTCTATGAGTCCAGCTGTGGCTTCTCCAGGAGATATTTCACCATCATTCTGTGCCTGGAGCAGTGGGTGGGATCCCACTGTGTTCAACACACCACCTTGGCCAAATATTCAGACTCATCAGGAGAGGCCATGTCTGGAGGCTAGGGCTTCATTAAGGCCATAGGTATGCTGAGGAGGTTACTAGCCTCCAAATGAAGATGCTTAGGATGAAACTAAATGTACCTAGAAGGCACAGACCAAGGACCATGAATAAGGAGCGAGAAGCAAATGTTAACAAGTGATCCAGGAGACCCCTCCTCACACTCTGGCACAGGAGAAATCTCAAAAGGAGAATAGTTAGGAAGAACTGAAAACGTAGTCATGTCAAGTAAGTATTTTGCTAAAATCCCCATAATAGAACATTAGATAAATGTCTCATGTTTCTTTGTCCAGAACTTCCTGGAAAGTCTATCTGTAGCAAAACTTTCTCCAATGTACGTTGTTTTTTTTTTTTTTTTTGGTGTATATTGTTAATAGTTCAGGGATTTGGTTTAGTACTTAGGAGAGTTATAAATCCAAGCACTCTGCCCACCGAAACTATCTGTATCCTATAGCTGTTTTTGTAAAAGCAGTGGCTGAAATGCTTTCCAAACAGATTTCCAGTAGAATCGGTTCCAAAAGGAACTAGGAGCAAGCTTTCTCATGGGCAGTTAATATTTTGGCCCTTTTTTTAATGCCTTTGGATGAATCAGAGAGTGAAAAGGTCAAGGCGGCCAGATAGACTGAGCTGCACATCCAGATCTGCTGGGCTGAGCAATAGTGTTACTTGGGCAATTCATTCTAGTTTTCCCATCGAAAAGAGCAGAGCCTGGCTTTGCAGAGAAGGATTGGTCCTCTGAAAACCAAACCATGGTATTTTTACTCTGTAGTTGCTCTGCCCCTTGAGAAGGTGTTTCTGGCTCTTGTCGTCCACAGCATCCACTTAAACTGCCCTTAGGGCCCCTGGGATTGGAAGTCAGTCAGAAAAGGCAGATTGTTATTCTCATCAGCTTTTTGTGTGTTCCCAAACTGAAGAAGCAGTGCGAAGGCCTCGGATGTGGCTCAATGGTACAGCATTGGCCTAGCAGGCACGAAGCCATGGGTTCAATGGCTGGCACTGCAGAAAGCCATGTGAAACCCACACAACTGTCATAGGAAACCAAGGCACCCTTCTCTTTGAGATTAGGAGAGACAGTTGCTAACAGGGTTCTTTGAAGAAAGATGTGGTTTGAAGTGATATATTTGAAGGTACTAGATATCACCTGCCTTTGATATTGCTACCTCAGCTGGATAAGTCTGGAGTCACCAACATCTTTTTTTTATTTTTGTAAAAAACAAAAATAAAAAATAAAATTGAATTATATTTAAAATTTTAATTGGCACGTAATTGTTCATATGTATGGGGTATGATGTACTGTTTGGATATATGTATACATCTTGTAAATGAGTCAGCAAGTGTAATTAGCATATCCATCACTTCAGACATTTATCTTTTTTTTTTTGTGGTGAGACATTCGAATTCCCTTGTGCTAGCTTTTTGAAATATACAATTCATTATTGTTGACTGTAGTCACCTTACTATGTAATGGCACGCATTGTCACCTGGCTAATTGTAACTTCGTACCTATTGACTAATCTCTCCCCTTTTCCTACTCACCTTCCTGGTCTCTGGTAATCATTGTTCCATTCTCTATCTCTATGAAAAAAAATTTTTTTTCAGGACCAGGGATTGAACCCAGGGGTGCTTAACCACTGAGCCACATCCCCAGCCCTTTTTATTTTTCATTTTGAGACAGGATCTCACTAAGTTGCTAAGGGCCTCTCTAAATTGCTGAGGCTGGCTTTGAACTCGTGATCCTGAGAACACTGTTTTAGGTTCACAGATAAGTGAGATCAAACAGCATCTGTCTCTTGGTGTCTGGCTTATTTCACATAACAAGTGTCTTCTGGATCCATCCATGTTGTTGCAAATGATAGACGTTCATCCTTTTTATGACTAAATAATATTCCATTGTTTATTGATGGACACCTAGGTTGGTGCTACAACTTGGCATAGGGAATAACGTATTAGTGAACATGGGAGTGCAGATGCCTCTTCACACAGATTTCATTTCCTCTGTATCTACACCCAGTAGAAGGATTGCTGGATCATATGGTAGTTCTAGTTTTAGTTTTTTGAGGAATCTCCTTATTGTTTACCGTAATAGCTGTACTAATTTATATTACCACCAAAAGATTATAAGGGTTCCCTTTTCTTCACATCCTTGCCAACACTTATCTTTTGTCCTTCTGGTAATAGCCATTCTCAGTGGAGCAAGGTGACATTGCACTGTGGTTTTGACTTGCATTTCTCTGATGATTAGTGCTGCTGAACATTTTCCCCCAAATATCTGTTGGCCATTCAAATTTCTTCTTTTGAGAAATGTCAGTTGAGGTCTTTTGCCCATTTTAAAATCACATTGTTTACTCTTTTGATATTAAGGTTTTGAGTTCCTCATATATTATGGATATTAATCCCTGGCCAGATGTATAGTTTGCACATATTTTCTTCTATTCTGTAGGTTGTCAAACATCCTTACGAAAACAATTTCTTTTAAATAACCAGACAGTGAGGAGTTTTTTCTTTCTGAAAGTGGGATACACTGAGAGTCCTTTGGGTGCGGGTGTTCCAAATTACCTCTGGTCTCCAGCAAGTTAGTCTAATTCTAAGCAAGCTGAGTAGTATACATATGGGCAGATGAATAAAAACAGCAACTCAACTCATATTTAGAAATGTAGTATAGAACCCTGAGGTGTATTAGCACTGCTTCTATGCTACCCATCTCTGGGACATTTATAAAGGGCCCAGGAAAACAGTTTAGATTTAGGCATTCTCCAACTAGAGCATATTAATTGTGGATTTGAATTAAATCGAGGGAGGGAGTGGATTCTTCTGGGGTTTGAGGAAAATGGTCCATTTATTATGCATTTCCTTTCTGTGTGGTCTTCTGATGCTGGAGAGGGGCAGATGGTGGTGCCTAGTGGCCAGGATAGGAAGAGGGGGAACAGGCATAGCCTTGGTCATTTAGACAGCCTTTGTTTCTTTTATTGGTTCTTTTTAGTTATGCGTGATATTTAGGCAGCCTTTAAGCACAGCCTGATTTGCAGTAGACACCAACACCAGCTGTGTTGTCTCTGGAATCTTCCTGCATGGCCCTTTCTTTGTCACCTCTTACATCATCAGTGGGGAGATTTAGATGGTAATAGGGAGGGCAGGAGAAAGTGAGTTCCTAAATAAGTGGAGGGAATCCTGTGGCAAGCCAGTGTCAGGGCGGCCGCCAACTCCTCGCCACAGTAATTTTTCCTGCTCAGGAGGAGATAAGCCATCTGGGAAAATAAAGTCTGAAATAATTAGTGAAGAAATAAGACAAAGTCAGAATTAGTTTTAAGAAGCATGGAGCATCCTATAGGTCCAGCCCACACAGGAGCTAGAGCTGAACAATTAGAAAATGGCTCCAGTGATTTTATTTAAGGGGGAGCATCAAAGGCAGAGATAAGGATTTTTTTTTTTTTTTGGTACCAGGGATTGAACTCAGGGCTACTCAACCACTGAGCCACATCCTCAGCCCTCTTTTGTGTTTTATTTAGAGACAGGGTCTCACTGAGTTGGTTAGCACCTTGCCATTGCTGAGGCTGGCTTTGAACTCGTGATTCTCCTGCCTCAGCCTCCCAAAGTGCTGGGATTACAGGCATGCGCCACTGCACCTGGCTCAGAAATAAGGTTTCAGGGGTGGAGTCTTGCTTCATGATGTCTTGCAGTGAACAGGTTGATTGGCATCTTGGCAGGCTACAGCCATCTCTGAGAGGCTGTGTGGCTATAGCAGGTCACCCCATCTCCGGTGCTGTGTGGGGCGTGGCAGAGCTGAATAGGACTCACATGTATCTGGGCGATCTTACCAGCAGAATTGCCACTGGAAGTTACCAAATACCAGATTTTCCTATTCCATGGGCTTCCATGCTGATTTGGTCTACACATAGTCCACAGATGGCTCTCCACAGGGACTGTTTTCTGCCACTCAATTTTATTTTAATTTTAAGACTTTTTTATGTTATTGTAAATCGACAAATTTATGACTGTATTTATGGAGTATGGCACGATGTTGTGATATACGTATACAATGTGAGATGATTAAATCAAACAATCCAACCTATCCATCAGCACAAATACTTGTCACTTACCATTTTAAATTGCAAAAATATACTAAGGACCACAGTTCCTTATCTAAAACCTTGGGGTCAATTATGTCTCAGAAATGAGATTTTTTTTTAAGTTTAAAAAGGTAGTATGATACATACACTACATATTATGTATCATCCCTAGCAGGGTCTGCATAGATTCTTATGATCTATAATATTAAAATAATAAAACATAATTATTATAACAAAATATTATATTATTATAACAAAACATAATTATTCACTCTGAATGGGATACGTAAAGATTTCAAGAAGATTCAAGTCAGGTTGGGACATCAAATGTATTTGGAGCCAAATTATAAAAAGAAAAAATGATTCAATCCCCACTACGAGAAAGGAGAGAGAGAGAAGAGATAGAGATAGAGAGAGAGAGAGAGAGAAGAAAGAAGGAGAAAATTTTTTAAAAACTTAAGACTCTCAGAACTTTCTGGATTTTAGAATTATATTAGGGGATATGGATCTTAGACAAATCACATCAAAGAACATTTATTGAACTGTCCTCATAACCTGTCAGTATTTATGAGAAAAATATGTTTCAAATGCTCAGCAAAATAAATCTTTGGAATAGAATCTATTTGTCCTTTGGGGACTACCTGTGTTAATAAAAATAACCGACACATTTTGAACTATAGACAAAGCTAATATAAATATATTCATACGAGGCAATCTGAACTCTCAGTAGACGGTACTTCTTAGCTATTCCTTACCAAAACCTCAGACTTGGTGATATATCTTCTCTTTAGCTTTCTTATTTCTCTGTTAATTTCCTTTTTTTCCCCTCAAAAATAGTGAGTTTGCCCTAGATTCTGTGCTGATAACACTCACTCTGGGTAGCTGGCAGGTCTTAATCAGGGCAAGTCGCAGAGGTATGGAAGCCACAGTGATTTTCAATCTTATGGGATCCAAGCAGTTTGGTTTTTTTTAATTATGAAGAATGTTTTTTTTTTAAAAATGTTCATTTTAAAGAATTCATTCATCCTTAAAATCATTTGACAAAATTAAAATAACAGGGATAAAAATCTTTAGGGCAGAATCATTGAGGAATTTGAATTAATACTGATATTATAAATTAAGTATTTTGCTTAAACTATAAAAGAACCTTAAATCTATAGGAAAACCTGAGGTTCATGAAAAACAAAAATATTTAAGCTCAGAAGCTGTTGCAGTAGAAGATGAGGTTATAAGTTATTGGTATGTGGTTTGTCATTGGGAATTCTAATGGCATAAAGAAATGCTTAATTACTTTCTGAATTCACCAACTGTGGGGGCATGATAACATTATGACTTTTTTTTAAAAACCTGTCAAAATAAAACACCTGTAGAGACTTGTACTATGGGTTCTTTGTATTGTAAGTTACAAGATGTCAATGTAAATCTTTTCCATTTATCTAAGAAAATGCAGAAGACAGTTGTGCTGTCCCCAGAATCTAATGTCCTAATAGCCACAAGGCCTGACACATGATTTCTTCAGCACTCTGCTCAACCCTGTCCCCTGATACTGGAAGCAGTTTTCGGGTCATGTTTACATGATTTAAATTAAAGAAGTGAAATATTTTTTCCTGGGTTAGTTGATGATGTTTCCCTCATCCTCAGATTTCTGTCTTAGCCCTGACCTCTTTTGATAGTTATTTCCTGTATTATTAGTGAAATTCTTTTGAATATTGCTGTTAGGATAGGTGGATAGAAATTCTGGCCAGAAATAGGAAAACTAATGACAACGAAAATATAGCCAAGGTGGAACGGCAGTTCCCAGCCTCAGCATTTAGATAGAGCAGAGCTATTCCAGATAGTCTTTATTTTTAAATTTTTTATCTGTTTACTCCCTGCTTCCTCCCTCAACAACCAAAACACTTTAAAATTTTAAATTGAAAAGTTGCCCAGTCATTCAGTGATGTCAGTGATAAAGACTAAAGCCTATTCAGACTAACCCCAAAGAAAGAATAATTTATTGTAGTATTTTTAGAGATTCCTTTTTACCTTTTAATTATGTGTGCCTCTTCCTGCTCCTGTTCTCTCTGACATCTTTTGGAAAGCATGGTGTTTTGCATAGCATGTACACTTTTTTTTTCCCCCTAAATGTGCAGCACATTCAACATTGCAGGGATTTTCTTTTTTTTTCTTTTTTCTTTTCTTTCTTTCTTTTTTTTTTTTTTTCCCCCTTCTTTGCTTAGAACAGAGGTGGAAACCCCAGGGGATTCAAGTACCCACTTGATAGGCTCAGTCTCTCTTAATCAGCCTGTAATGGAGCTAATGGCTGTTTGTCATCCTTGGAGATATAAATTTCCTGGCGGTGTCTCCTGCAGACAGTGCATGAAGGATGCTCTGTGTGCCAGCAAGGGCTGATAATCAGCAGAAGGGCAGGGTGCTTCGTTAGCCAGAAGAGCCAGGGCTTCCCGCTGCCAGCCGCAGAACTCGCCTCGCCACTCCTGAGACATGGACAACGCCGGTAGGTAAAACAAGCCTGAATTCTTCATAGCTGCTGGCTTCCTTTGCAGTCTGCATCCTTTGCTGCAGAGGTTTGCCTATTTGTTGCACTCGATCTGCACTTCAGTGCTCAAGACTGGGAGGCATGTCATATGTTAACCCCGGTGCATTGTCCACGAGGCAATTAGTGTTTGCTTTGAAGTTGAAGAATTGGGAATGCAGATTATCATGCCACATTCACCTTTTTCTAGGCTGCACTGCTATTTTATTTAGGCTGCAGGAAGTGTTTGGTGTTTGATCCTTTTGTGCTCAGCACAGTGTGTTAAAAATGCATACTTAACAACAGAAAAAGAACTATTGCTAAGGGATGGCAAAAGATAGAGTTAATGAGCTAAACAAAATAATTTTAACAATATTACAATGTAAACTGTACATCTTTTGGTCTGATGCTTTCATCTTCATCTTGGGGTACAATGTTGAAAATGTTCCAATTTCAGAGTATGGACTTTAGTGGTCAATGGTGTATCTTTCAAAACTGTATTTGTTTTTAATATCTTTACTTGACAGCTAGACAAACATGACTGGAGAAGTATTTTAGTTAACTAATTCTTAATAAATTAAGTAATTAGCATAGAAATACTTCTCAGGTGGCCCTTTCTTTTTCTTTTTTTCTTTGCTGCATTGAACTTTTAGAGGCTATCCACTGTGGAATTGCTCCCCATCTTATTGCTTTTCAGCCCTGAATGTAGAATTCATTCTCCCAGGTGTGTTCTGGATTCTGTGTCTCCTGAAAACTCATTAGTTCAGTTACTCAGGTGGTGTCAGCTGTGTAGAGATGCCTCCAGGACCTGGAGGAACGACCAGTTCCTCCTGGAGGGTACACATTCTATAGCCCACAACCCTACATTGGTGGTGAAACATCTCTGTTATGGAATTTTGCTATTTCAGTCCTGGGAGTAGGTAGCATAGGCAGAGAGAAATTTTGAAGGCAGCGTGTTTTGCATTGTGTGTTCAAATAGCTTATCAGGAACACGACTCTGTGACTACAATCATTTTATCCTTGCCACAGAAGACATTGAAATAAATAGGAGCAATATGAAAACTCTAGGGTAAACAGAAGAAACAAAATGTGTTAGGGCAATGCGTGTGCATGTGTGTAGTGTAGTAGGAACATGGGGTCCATGCATACGTATCATACCCCCATTTTGGTCATGAAACTATGCTCTAGGGCTTGTCACAAAATCATGTAGATATGGCATTCTATGACAAGGCACAATTTCAAGATCCACTGAAAGCTTCTCTAATTACAGCAGTAGAGTGAGTGAAAAATAAATAAATAAACCAGAATTCCTAATTTAGCCTCATTTAAAACTTCTGCCACCCACAATTAATTATACTGACATCCTGGCAGAATTATCAGTTTAATTCAAGTAAATGCCTTTCTTAACTGACTCATATATTTATTTAAAGGCCATTTAAGAAAGGGCAAGTAACTACTGTTAGCAGCCTTTTTGTAGGCTTCGAAAATGCAAAGAGTTATTATTTCTTTTTTGGCTGACTATAGCTGCAAGGGATAAGTGTTTGCATAATTTGTGGCTGTATTTGTTTATGCTACTAAATGCCATTAATAAAAACAACCTCTGCTCCTGACAAGTGTTAAGAACACTGATATATGAGATAGAGTGACTTTTGAAGCAGCAGTTTCCATATTATTTTCAACTTTAGGTTTAATCCCCATTATAGGCATGTATCCCTTCGAACAGAATAACAGGTTTTTAAATTTTATAATTTGAACACTTTAGAAATAGCATCTTTCTTATAATAGTTTATAACTGGCTATCAATGATCAACTTTTCATGATCATTGTTTGATGAGCCAAACGTCTCTCTCTTCCAGGAGGGAACTGTAAACATCCATGACACACTTTCCCATTAATTGTATTGAGTATGAGGGGGCATGTAATGGTAAGTGTACCCCAATATCCCCAAACCTGAGACATCTTTGACATTACACCAGGGATCGGATTAACTTGGAACACTGCATTTTCTCCAATTTAACTTAAGTAAGATAATGATGTTGCATATTTGCCCAAATTTTTCTAATCAGAAATGGCTTTAGGCAGTGGACATCTGAGCCCAGCAGCTCAAAGCTGAGCACCAATCTTAACAATTAGACCATCAGGTTTGTTTGCTTTTGCATTTGTTTGCTTTGCAGTACTGGAGATCGAACAGGGGCCTTGCACGTGCTAGTGGACCATCAGTTTTAAGGAAGCAGTTCTCGGTCCAGCAAGGCTTTCTGTGTAGGGGTTAGGGTAATCCTTAGGCAGCAACACGAAGGGTCTGTACCAGTCAAATGCCTCTAATTTATTCAAATCACTCAGAACGTGGATTCAGAGAGATTCGTATGTGGCTTCTGTTGGTAAATAAGGAAAGAGGAGCGGCTGAGAACTCTGGCCTTTCAGTGGGATGTGTACTCTGCAGCCTTTGTGAACCTGCCCAATCTCCCCTTAGCAGCAGAGAGCTGACATTCCCACGGCCTTGGAGAAGGAGACATCCCTCCCCCTTAATTGCTGGCTTAGTTATTCCTTTAAAAGCTTTTCCTGGAATAACAATCAAATATTTATCAAACTGTGTGTGTGGAATGTCAGGGCAATTTCTGCTATACCTAACCTTTTCTTTCTTGTCCTATGGTTATTTCTTCTTAGAAGTTATGTAACAACCCAGATAGATGGTCCTTTGTAATTACAGATGTATGCATACAGATGTATGACTGCAGTCCAAGTTGTTCTGCCAGTGCATTTGTGTCCCTCCGCCACCTCTCACCTAACTTCAAAAGTGGTGCTCCTGCGTGAGCTGTGGAAAGAGGTGCTGAGGAACGCTGATTAGTAGTACATGGTAGTCACATGAGATGCAATGTTTGGAAATGTAGTTTCATATTCTACAGGGTAGAGTATTGAAAAAAGTTCTACAGCATTTATTGGACTCATTTTTCTTTGCTTGATATCAAGATCTTTTAGTGACCGTGTGTGGGGCCTAAGAGGGGCCCTCATTTGGAGAGGAAGTAGCAGCTACCAAGAGCCCCTGCACCTCCAACTTACATTGCATCCCAGTGTTCAAAGGTGGGATGTATAATCACTGAATTTGAGAAGTTCTCAGTCTTGTAGCTGCCTGTAAAAAGAGACTGGAAGTTTATTTGGAAGAAGATTTAGGAAAGGTTCATAATGGTGGTCAAGAGCATCCAACCATCTTCGTGAATGCTGGCTGTACCACTTGCCATATCAGTGACCGTGAACAAGTGACAGAAATCTCATGGGCATTAATTCCTCATTTGTAAGTGGTGACTGTAATTATACCTTAAGAGAAAAGAAGATAATACTTAGGAAGTTTTTGCTACAATGGTTGGCATATTATAATACTCAAGGCATGTTGGCTGTTTAGAGAACCATCCAAACAGTGAAGATATTTATGACAAATATCTGCTCTGGCAAGATGGCTCTGAGAGCAGTGCAGATGCAAGTAAGGAAAAGTGAGCGGTCATAAGCGAAGAGAGCGTCAGGTGGCTGTCCCAGGAGCATACTTGGAAAAGATGTGGGTGTGCGATGGCAGTAGGGTTGAGGGCAACTGTATTAGATATGTATCAGTGGAGCATGGAGAGTGGATATGAAGGCAGAGAGATCTAGACCAGTCAGAGGAGACCTTAGAGGTTTCTATTTTGAGAATCTAAGACAATTGTCCTTCACTGAGGAATACAAAGTGGGTATTTTGGGAAAGACAAAAGGGAAAGACATTTAAGGGAATTCCATTTTGGAACGATTGAGTTGAATTACTTCTATGTTGGCTACCCGTCAGGAGCTGTTCACTGATGACTTTGATCCATTGAAAGGTGTACACACACACCCTCACACACACACACAACACACGCACAAAATTCCTTACTGACCATTGATTTGAGATAAGGCAGAATGGTGTTGGTTTATTTGGATTTTTACCCCCAGTTTAAAACCTTTCTGTTTTACCTATGTTTTGTTTCCTTTAGTTCAGCAAACCCAATGACAGCTAATCCTTCCCTTCAGCCTATGGGAGACCCCATGGGGTTGTATAGAGAAAGGAGACTTTCTAATGCTTCATCTTTTCAGCGTGGATGGAGATAAGACAAGGCCCAGAGAAAATGCCCCTAAGCACTGAAATAATTTGGCAAAAGCCAGGTTGTTCCATAAGAAAATGTTAGAACAAAAACATTTCAACCTGGTTTGAAACTTTAGTAGGAGACCCTAGCAGCTCAGGCTGTAAGGTCAAAATCTTTTAATAACCAAAGATGGCAGTTCAGAAGAAGGGATACCAACAGAACAGACTTCTTATGGGAATTCATGTCTCTTGAAAGAAGATGCTTCCAAGAACACTTAACTTTGCAAACTGTATTTGCTGCAATTTTAACCTTTTTCCTCTAATTCCCTACTTTGGTGGTATCTTTGTCTTATTTATAATTCTGTTAACCATGATATCTTAGAGATATAACATGAAACATACACACACATATATGCATATGCACATAGCATGCACACAGATGTTTGCATGTTCCCATTTATGCCTATGTGTGGATTCTATTATCAGCTTTGATGTATGGGAATGTACTGTTGCTACCTTTCTAACAAACATTAAAAATTTAGAATAGATTTTCATTTTAATAAAAAAAACTAATTTGTTCTTATTCTCTAAAACACCCCTGGTACTTTTATTGAACGTTTTATTAGCTATGAAACAAACAGTAACAGTACATGTTTTCCAAAGCCCATTGTGGGGGCTGGGGTTGTAGCTCAGTGGTAGAGCACTTGCCTTGCATGTGTGAAGCACTGAGTTCGATCCTCAGCACCACATAAAAATAAATAAGTAAATAAAGATTTAAAAAAAATTTTAAATTTTAAATTTTTTAAATTTTAAATTTTAAATTTGGGATTCATGGAAAGCTATTTTTCTATGCAAAAATTAGTATTTGATAAATCTGGTTTTTGAAACATCGGTTTTCAAAATGCTGATATTATTACAGAAATCACTGTCCGTTAAAACAAAAATGCCAAAAGAAAAATAGGTTTACGTTGAAACATAAAGGTACTCTGAAAGTGGCACTAAGTTTTTTCCCCTAGTTTTTATTCTGATTGTAGAGTGACTCTCGACCTATGGAAATAAACTGACAGACTTGCTCAAGAGTGAGTAGGAACAGGACAATGTTTTTGTTTCGAAGACAAAGTTGTTTTTATTTAGGTTTTCGGAACTTTGAATTTGTTCTGAACGGTGTTTTCTTTACAACCACTCATATTTCCAGTGGCAGAATAAATTCAGATTTTCCTGTATCCATAAGATAAAATAGAAAAGTTTGTCAAATGGCTCCACTTAAGAAGAACTATAGAAAACCAACTAGAATGCACTGTGGTAACAGATGGGAAATCATGGATTCAACATTTCCTAAATTCCATGGCATTTTATATTAATTCCACGGGATATTAATGACCCCCCTGCACCCACATCCACACAGAATGCAACGTTGAGGAGCTGGAGAGCCTCAGCACTGAGGTTCTCAGTGTGTCAAGAGGCACGTGCTCATAGAATTAGCATATAATTTCTTGTCTGTGAAATTTGTCCAATTTGTTGTGAATTTCTAAAATGGAATATTAAGCATAGCAGCATCTCCCAATCGCATTCCCACAGGTTTTTCTGGGGATACCTGGTAACCAGGTAGGGAATCTGTGGGAATCCCTCTGCTCTCTTTCTTATTTTCCATTTTCATCTGATATGTCCTCTCCTGAGTTCTTTTTCAATTCCCTGTATCCTAATATAGGAAGCCGTCTGTGATAGCTAGCAAGCTAATCACTTCCTTAAACATCAATGCTTGGCTATTTGGAGATAAACCTCTGGGTCATCCATGTCCAGGATTTCTCTTCTTCTTCCTTGTTGCTGGGCTTTGGGGCATATCATTGCTCATCAGCATCACCATCTGATGAAGGAGAGAAGAGAAAGGAGCCAGGACTTCAACCTGCTTTGGATGGGAGTGGAATTCAATTACAGCTATGAAATTGGGAATAATATACATATTTTATTTATCGGAGCTTAATATTTCAAATAGATTATTAAAAATTGATAATATAGGCCGGGCACGGTGGACATGCCTGTAATCCCAGCAGCTTGAGAAGCTGAGGCAGGAGGATCACGAGTTCAAGGCCAGCCTCAGCAAAAGCAAGGTGGAAGATACTCAGTGAGACTGTCTCTAAATAAAATACAAAATAAGGCTGGGGATGTAGCTCAGTGGTCGAGTGACCCTGAGTTTAATCCCTGATGCCCCAACCCCAAAAATTGATGATATAAGATTTTATATGTAAAAGGGCAGTTTCAAAATTCTATTTTTGCAAACCGGGCACCAAGAACATAGCAAATCCTATTTAAATGTTAAATGTCTTAAAAGGAAGGAAGCTTGCTTTTTATGAATGCCTATTTTTCCCTAGGCACCGAGTTAAGTGTTTTACTTATGTTGCAAAATTAATACCTGCAGTCTCTCTGTAAGTAAATATTTTCCCCCAAGATACACATGAGGAAACTGAGGCTAAGTAAGACTTGACCCAATAAATAGTGGGTGATTTGTAAACAAATCCAACTCTTTTTAACAATAACAAAATCCAATCCATCATGTTCCATGTCATCGTATTTGCCTTGAGCATGGGAATTCTTGATCTTTGTATCCTCTGCATCATGAAATACAGTGCCTAGACCAGTAAGCATATAACAAATGTATTTTTTAAAGCATGTTGAGTCAGGCATGGTGACACATACCTGTAATTCCAGCAGCTCGGGAGGCTGAGGCAGGAGGATTGTGAGTTCAAAGCCAGCCTCAGCAATTTAGTGAGGCCCTAAGCAACTCAGTGAGTTGCTCTAAATAAAAAATTTAAAAGGGCTGGGGATGTGGCTCAGTGGTTAAGCATCCTTGGGTTCAATTCTCAGTACCAAAAATAAAACCAAACAAACAAAAAAAGTAAGTTAAGTATGCTATTTAACTAATATGAGCAAATTTTCTGAAAGGAAATTAATTTTGAAATATCAGTGTCAAATGATCCTCTCACATATCTGAATCCTTCAATGGAAAGAAGTCAATATATGGATAAGAAAATCATGTAGTTGTGAAATATTTTCTTCATAAACTTCATATATTTATAACAATTTAAAAATAGTGTGTTTAGAGTCCATATGTGATATCTGGTACCACTGTAAAAAATCATTCAACATTTTCGTTGAAGGATGTGATAATATTAGGGTTATTAACAGAAATTATTTTAAAATGCCTCCAAAATTTTCCCTGATATTTAAATCATATTCAGACACATCCTCCTGGAGCATAAAAGAATTTCAACCCTTTATTATCTCCCTGAGAGATCATGGTGGGAGGGAAGATCACAGAGGAGCTGTGTCTGTGTCCGACTTCACCACACCTATACATGGGCTGATTCTTTCTCTTTCACCAGTAGTGCTAATCTATGTAACTGTTTCAAACTCTGACATTCTGCAAATAACTACAAGATTTGGAAAATATATTGTGAAACAATCATCTTGCTTGCATTTTGATATATATGTCAAGAGGAGCCGGCTGGCAGATTTCTTGATGGTTTGATATGAGGTCAGGAGAACTGTTTTGATAGATAGTTCTTTGGGCATCTTTAAAAAGATAATTCCTCAATATCGAGCCATCTATCACCCAAAAAATTACATTTGGAATTTCTTCACATAAACTAATTTTTCTAAATATTTACTCAGCTGTGTTTATGACTCAAATGATACCTCATGAGTGTTGAGTCATGGATTTCCATTCTTACACCTGAGTCGTTCAGTCCCAGCACTGCTTTTACACCTCAGTGGGTGCAGAGTTTGAATCCTGAGGTGAGGCTAGTCACGGTGAGGCTAGTCACTGGCCATACTTGACTTGCTTGCCCTTATCTTCTGTTCTCTCTCTTGCATCCTCTACCTCACCAGTCTGATCTCTGCTCTTCTGCACACACAGAAACTGTGCATGTTCCTCACCTTCGTTCTTGCTAGCCCCCCCCCCCATGCAGAATGCCTTCTCCTCTTACCTTATGGAAAGGTTTCCCAGTTGCCCACCCAGGCCAGGCATTGTGCTTATCAGTGTGGAAACAAGAGAGTGAGACAGAGCTTCTGTCTTCACAGACCTTTTTTCTAGCAGAGATGCAGAAGTTAATAATAAATAGATAAAATACTTGAACTGTGATCAGCATTGGAGAGTTAATGAACTGATAAAGGGTGAGTTCCCCTTATCTGAAATGCTTGGAGCTCGAGTATTTCCAATTTTGTATTTTTTCTGATTTTGAAATATTTACATAGGCATGATGAAGTATCTTATGGATGGATCCCAAGTCTAAGCATGAAATTCACTTATATTTCATAAACACCTTATGTACTGCTATAGTTTGAATCTTAAATGTTCTCCAGCGGCCCATGATTTAGAGGCCTGATCCTCAGGGAGGCACTATTGGGAGGTGGTGGAAACTTTAGGAGGTGGGGTCTAGTGGGAGCCTTTTAGGTCATGGGACATGCCCTTGAAGGGGAATATGGGACCCCAGACCTTTTTCTTTCTTTGGCTACTGGGCCATGAGGTAGCAGTTTGCTGTACCATGATTAGGCACCGCAGGTCCAAAGCAAAGGGCCAACTGATTATGGACTGGAACCTCCAAAACTGTGAACCAAAATAAACCTTTTCTGTTCATAAGTTGATTATCTAAGGTATTTTGTTATAGTGTCAGAAAGCTGACTAACATGCACATTGCTTGGAGTTAATTTTACACGATATTTTTAACACAGCCATGTTTTGACTGCAATTCATCATATGAGGTCAGGTGTGGAATTTTCCACTGTAGCATTATTTGGTACCCAAACAGTTTAGAATTTTAAGTCATTTCAATTTTCAGATATTCTTTCTTCCTTTCTTCCCTTTTTCTTCCTTTCTTTTCTTTTGGCACTAAAGATTGAACCCAGGGGTGCTCAAACACCTAGCCACATCCCCAGCCCTTTTTATTTTTTTTATTTTGTGACAGAGTCTCACTAAATTGATTAGAGCCTTGCTAAGTTGCTGAGGCTGGCTTTGAACTTGTGATCTTCCTGCCTCAGCCTCCTGGGCCACTGAAATTATAGGCATGTGCCACCACAACCAGCTCAAATTCTGGATTTTCTGATTAAGGATGCTCAACCTGTGTTTGAACAGGAAATGAGGTAGAGCTGAAGGGCTGTGCTGGATGGGGCCATCAGGGAAAGCTTTTGAGAAGTCGGCAGGCAGGTTGACACCTGAGATATAAAAAGAAATCTGACATGTGAGAGCCAAGGAAAAAGAGTCTCAAACTGAGTGGCCAGCAAACCCACAGCCCCCAGGAAGGAAATGGATTGGGATGTTTGGTCAACAAAAAAGCAAGACCAGAAGTCTCTGAAGACTGGTAAGGGCCACGAGAAAGGGCACCAGATGAGGACAGGGGGCCTCAGGCCAATCATAAAGAGCCCTGGGGTCTGCCTCTGTCCTACCAGTTCAGGAACCTGTGGACATGACTTGATCTCGATTGATGATTTCAAGGCCTGACAAGACTGGGCAGAGTGGACTGCAGAGAGGCAAGGATGGAAGCTGTAGGATAAAGTCCAACTCGAAAGTCCCTGATGGAGACAGCAGTAGTCGGGGCAGGACAAGGTACTTCCTGCCATCTCAGCCACACATCCCGTCTTAGGACATCTTCCCAGCTGGCCAGCCAGCCCTGTCTCTCTCAGGGCACTGATGGAATTCATCACCCTGTTTTGAGTGGTCTATCTGAGAACATCCTCCATTTGAGTCTTGAAAAATCTTGAGGGCAGATGCTACATCATGAACATTATTCATATCTTTCAAAGAGAATAATTCTTCTAACTGCAGCCAACTATTAGAATCATTTATTTGTCTTTTAAAGTATCCCTGTCTCTTGGTCCCACCTTGGACAAATGCAATCAGAGTCTCTAGAGTGGGGTCAAAATTGTGCTTTGTTTAAAAGCTCACCGTGATATTGCAGTGGGGTAACCAGTGTGAGAAGTACCACTGCTAGCCTGCCTGCGTCTCTCCACCCCCTTCTTCCCTCCAGCCCTCCGCAGTGAGCAGGTGGTCTAGCTGAGAATTTGTGTTTGGGAATGATCTACTTCCAGGTGGAAGGTGAGGCGGTGACCCTGAACCAAGAAACTGGCTGAAACAAAAGAGCCCAGGTGGAAGAATTGCTTCCGGGTGACATAACAACATAGGAAAAAGGTAGCAGAACCCGGGTTTTCTATAATCTTCTTTCCAAGCCCTTTGACCTGATCAAACAAGGTGTTACAGAGAGACCTGCTCACCTGCTTCCCAATGAGGAGGTAGCTTTCTCCTCCGGCATCTTCCAAGCACATTAAATGATAAGAGTGAAGATTCACCACTGCAGCCAAAGCTGTTTCCTTTTTTTAAATATTTTTTTAGTTGTTGATGGATCTTTATTTTATTCATATATTATTTATATGTGGTGCTGAGGATCGAACCCAGTGCCTCATGCATGCTAGGCAAGCGCTCTACCACTGAGCTACAGCCCCAGCCCCCAAAGCTGTTTCTGATGAGATTTGACATGTGAATTTTAACTCATAAGAGATACGAAACTTCCCTTGTCAAGTTTTTTTTTTTTTTTTTTGCTACTGGAGATTGAACTCAGGGGCACTTGACCACTGAGCCACATCCCCAGCCCTATTTTGTGTTTTATGTAGAGATAGGGTCTCACTGAGTTGCTTAGCGCCTCGTCATTGCTGAGGCTGGCTTTGAACTCGCAATTCTCCTGTCTCGGCCTCCCTAAGTGCTGGGATTACAGGCTTGCGCCACTGTGCCTGGCTCCTTGTCAAGTTTTATATTGTAGAAGGGTTACATTAGTAGATTCCAAAAAGCACTGCTGTGATTTAATCATCAACAACTGTGTGTCTGTACTGAGTGACTGGACCAGAGCCACTACTGGATGTAACTTAGTACCAACACACTGTTTTAGTGATAGAGAGATGGGTCCTGTTCCCTCTATACACACACAGAAGTGCTCGCACACATCAGAATGAATTTAGATCATTTTCATTTTGAACTGGCAGTGATCTTGAATATCAAAGCACAGGTATGCTCTTCTGAAATTTTGGCTAATAAATTTTAAAATTATGAAAACTATGTTTTGATAATATCTGACTAAATGATCTCACATGATCACCAGAATTACTTGAGATAGTGTCAACGCGAGGGTTTTAAACTCTTAATATTTGTACAAAACATCTAGTATTGGAAGGAGCCCCCATGGTGGACAGAAGAGGCTGCAGGGCCCTGTTCCTGCTTCTGCTGATAGTGTTCCTCCCACACAGATGCCTCTTTCATGCCAACCAACTGCCCCTCCAGCTCTCGCCATCCCTCCCCCAACCCTCACTCACCATCCCCCATGGTTGTCTAGAAAAGCATCATGTCACACCCAACTCAAGGGTGCCCTCCTCCTCCTCTGGACAGTCCGCAGCCCCTGTGGATAGAATTAGTGTTCTCCTTTCTCCTCTCAGCCCCAGGGGAACTTGCATGGGGGACGGGGGGCAGATTTTAGTGCTCTTTTGTGGTTTTGGCCACATGCTCCTCAAGGACAGGGCCACTCTTATTCCTGTGTCCCATGCCTAATGCAGTACCTAGAAGAGGAAGAAAATGAATAAGAAGGCAAATGAAGACCCTAGCTGAAATAAGGCCTGAGGCTTGTCTTTTATTGTGACTATCACTATGAAGAGAAACTATGAAGTTACTTTTACTGGTGATTGAAAATGTGGCCATGAAGCCGGGTGCGGTGGCACACGCCTGTAATCCCAGCACTTTGGGAGGCTGAGGCAGGAGAATAGCGAGTTCAAAGCCAGCCTCAGCAACGGTGAGGTGCTAAGCAACTCAGTGAGACCCTGTCTCTACATAAAACACAAAATAGGGCTGGGAATGTGGCTCAGTGAGCAAGTACTCCTGAGTTTAATCCCTGGTACCAAAAAGAAAAAGAAAAAATGTGGCCATGTGGTACTTAACACAAACATTGGTTCTTAAGCTGGAGAGCCCATCAGAATCACTCATAGAACTAAAATATGTTTATCTGCTTATCTATCTGTCTACTCACCTCCTGTCTATCTGTTCATCCATCCATCCATCCACCCACTGAGAGACCTCCCAACCTCACAGCAGATCCACTAATGCAAAATCTCCCATAGAAGAAAAGAGGTAGCTTACTTTTTAAAAAATATATATATCTTTGTTTATTTATATCTTTATGTGGTGTTAAGGATCGAACCCAGTGCCTCACATGTGTGAGGCCAGCAATCTACCGCTCAGCCCCAGCCCCAGCCACGAGGTAGCTTACTTTTAAAGAAGCACTTCATGGATGATTCCAGTGGTTGTCCCTGGTGAGTCCCATTGTCAGTCTAAGTGACGTATAATGAAGCCACTCAGAGTGGGTTGCTTCTGCTTTGTGTGGTATTAAGATATATGAATGTTGTCAATGTGAGCACATTATTATTAGAATAATAAAGATTTTGTGTCTTGTGCAAAATGCTCTGCTATATCCTATTAGAGGCTTGGATTGGCCTGTGGATGAAGAAGCATCTCTCACTGAGACTGAAATGGTATCAGAACAAGAATTTATTCAGCATGGAAATTCTGTATTCTATTTCTCCACTCACTCGCTGGGGAAAAATGCTCACAAGGTTCTGTATCATTACAGAGGTTTATGTACAACGTTGTCTAACCAATGTGCCTTTAATTTATCACCTGCTGCAGGGCTGTTTGTATTTCATATATTTGGGTGTTATTTTCTTAGTAATGGGAATTTGGCAACCATCCATTTTTAAAAGCAGCTTAATGTAGGGCATTTTTAATAAGGGAATACAAGGAAAGATTGCCTATCCAGACCTTTGAGAACAGTTAGTATGGTACAGAGTGTGAAAATACCTTTGTTTTCCTGTAGGGACTTTAGTCTTCACAGCACCCATCTTGTTTGCCTGTGGGACTTACAGAACAGACACCAATAGGAGGAGGAGCCAATTTGTTTCCTCAAACAATAAGCATTTTATAACATTCATTAACCTAAGGGTCACTTTTTTAAATTAAGGAAGTTCAAAGACATTTGTTTAAATAACTGTGTGACTGTAATGATGGTTGAAAAAAGCCATAGTTGAAAATTAAAGCCAACCTTGTCTGTAAAATCCAGCCTTTGTGGAAAACCAGGAGCCCTGTAGCATATATTTAGAATGAAGCACCACCTCTAACTTCTAAATTTCCTGGTTTATGTCAATTTTTTGTCATAGCCCTAAAGCTCAATAAACAAAGGTGTCTCTTCTACTAACAGATGTGGGCTTTATCCTTCATTCTCAGGCAAGGTTTTTATGAAACATCAGAACTTAAAAAACAAAAACAAAACAAAACAAACAAAGCTCCTAATGTGCTTTTGGGTGCCTGGGTTATTTTAAAACAAAATCAAGCCTCACCAAATTATGTTTTAAATGCAGCACTGGAAAAAAATGGAATTTTTAAATGTTGTACATACTTCAACAATATCCCTTTCATCTTTAAAAATGCTTACAAATATAGCTCATTTCTCACAATTCTACAGTGAATTGTATAAACACTTCAAATCATCGGTTCTGCTTTTTCAGATATGAAACTAAGGCAGAGAAGTTTATTTATGTTTTATTGAGAGCAGCCTCATGCACAGCTTAACTGCACATGGAAAATGTTGCATTGACATATGAAATGTACGTCCGGTTGAGTATATGCTTGGCCATTTGCCAACCCACGAGGCATGGCCATGCCAAATCAGATTCCCATTGACTTTTATGCAGAAGGAAAGCCAAACACAATTTGCCCTTTGGGTTGCAGGCAATATTGCTTTTCAGAGAAATGTGGTTATATTTGTCCTGGTAACAAAGGCTATCTCTGAAGAGGATAGCCACAGGGCTTTGGTCATCCTGTCCACGGAGGCGCAACTGTCTCCATGCACTGTCTTGAAGTTGTCTATACTAGGATAGGCAATCAGGTGATCAAGGACTGAAAATCACCTGAAGATTCCAATGGGCTCTCATTAATTAGGACACCATGCACATGTATTGTATTGTTTCCTCACCTGGCAGCAGGTGAGGAAAGAGCACAAGCCTCCATGGAAAGGACAGGAGTTGGAGCATGAGGGGATCCCCAGCATTTCCACACACAGATTAAGCATGGAGATCAAGCTCCAGAGTAGGGACCAGAGGGATATGGGCACATCATAGCCAGAGGGCAAAGCAAATGCCTAGCTTATGAAAAGGTAGAAGAAGACCTCAGGAGGACCCCACAGCTTTTATTCTGGCTAATTCAGTTTGGTGTGATCTGGTAACAAGGAAAACTCAGGAGAGCAAAGCCAAGTTCCCTTGCACTGATCCCCTCAGTGCAGGAGGGCAGCTCCTTCTTATACCTCCTCCTTCTCCCTGTCCCTCTCTTTCTCTGGAGCAGCACAGGACTTGGGAAGCCAGCCGCGACAAGGAAGCATACAGGCTCCACCAGTCACTAACACTTTAACGTCTATTTTGCATGTGAATCATCCCTAGATTGCAACTTTTTCTTATATTTAGTCACATTTACTTGCCTTCTCAAGTTAAACATACTCCAACACTTGGGATAGTGTGGAATCATCCATGGAAACTAGATTTGGAGTCAGAAAAAAAGCTGCAGTTCCTGGCTAGGCCTCTTGCACTTGATGGCCAGGGGCCTTGGGCTTATCAATGGACTCAGTTTCCTCATCTGTAGTGTAGGGTCAATTGTACATGTGTCTAGTATTGAGTGTAATGTAAGAGCAGACTCATTTAGCATCTATGTGAATTTTCAGTCTTTACTGATCTCAACTCACTTCACCCCTGAGTGCTGCCCTGTGTTCTCCCTCTCTGTCCCCTTGTGTCCTCAGCTTCTTTTTCACATTCTGCTGTTGTGGGTGCACTTGCTTCTGGCAGCTCCTTCTCCCTCTTTTGCATCTGCAGTTTTCTCCTCCTTTGTGGTCTGGGAAACAATCAAGATTGTTATTCTTCTGTCCAAATTAACTGCACACGGACCCCTGAGGGCCCAAGTACTTTCCCTGTGATTCACACACGGGCTGGTCCTCGTGTACTTTCCACATTTATTTGGACTAAGTCAGTTTGGTTTATTTCCTGGTTGTTGACATAACTGAGGTGGACAGCGCAGTAAATCTTTTCATGTTACCTCTTCATCCTATTTAGAAATCTTCAACGATTCCTCCCATGCCCTCAGAATAAAATTCGAGTTCTCACATATGGCTTTGGTCTATTTGGCCCTTCTGTGTCCCCACCATTGTCACCACCTCTCCTGGGCCCCAAAATCCCAGACCCTTCACCTCACCCCAAAACTGTGTGCTCTTGCTGCTTTGATCTCCTTGCCTATGTCCAGTCTCTGCACCAGCAGAGAATAGCTCAAGGGCTAAGTGACCTCCCCCTTGGGTTCCTTAAGGACAGCACAGTATGTGGCACACTGTAACTCCTTAACACACGCTGGCAGACTCCCAGCTTGTTGTCATTGTTACCATGCTCCAAAATGTTCTGTGGAGCACAATGATGTATTTATACCATCTCATTACATGGATTTAAAAAAAAATACATTTAAGGAGAAAAGGAAAGTTGAGAGAAATGCAGTTGAATGCAAAGATGCAAAAGGTAGCTAAGTGACATTGGTAAAATTTTTACAGATCCAGAAATAGGTCTTTGGAATCTTGATTTTTTTTTTTTCTGTTTGACTGACATTAAGCCAAATTTAGAATTTTAAAATGTGTCTTTGTAGAGATTCCTTGCAGGGAAAGTTGGAGTATGTAGTAATTACAGCAGCAAAAGGGTTGGATTTGATTTCTCATAAAGATGGAAACACCACACATCTAAAAAAAAAAAATCTCAAGGGAGATTTGATTATATCAAAGGAAGAAGACTTGTGAAACTTTGCTATAAATTGAGAAGTAAAAAGAGCCCTCAGTCTGGTAACTCTGATTAGCTATTTCTTTGAACATTTCTAATAACCTTCCCTAGAAAGCATCTATTTCTCAAAATATATATCATGCATCAGTTTGCTTGAATTGTCCCCTGCTCTTGATATATAGAAAGGAAAAGACCTTAATCATAATATTCAAATGAAAGAAAAGTAATTCTGAACTATTATGAAAATCAGTTAATGTGAGTATGATTCATAAAGTTGACTTTATATTTATAAAAACATTTTGTGTACATATAGAGCAATGTCCAGGAAGAGAATAGCTATTAGCAGTTCTCAATTCCTGGGGAGTGAGAGAGGAAATTTTTTATATTTTACTGTATAATTTTCTGTTTTTCATTTTGGTTTTACAATTAACATGTACAACTTTAGAGATGTTTTAAAAAGCCAATATATTACCTTTTAATCTGTTAACTGGAAAGGAGCACATATTACACTGACTTGCCATGAACAATGAATACTGTTCTGCATGGTATGTATCATGTCTTACCATGTATGGTGCATAGAAGTCATAGCAGATGCCAGAATTGTTGTTTATTGTAATATTTATCAGTGTTTGCTTTGATGGCTATGGGGAGACGGCCAATATCTCCTGCTAAGGAGATGTAATATGCCAATATCTTTCTGCTAAGGAGGATGTAAGCCACCTGAGAAATTAGAGTCTAGAATAATTAGCAAAGAACGAAGTCAGAAAGATAGTTCCAAAAGTTGGAGCCCCTGATAGGTCCAGTCCACACAGGAGCTGGAGCCAGACAAGAGAAAATGGCTTCTGTGGTTTATTTAAGGGGGTACATCAAAGGCAGGGATAAAGTTTCAAGGGTGGAGTCTTAACTTCCTGATGTCTTGCAGTCAGCAGTTTGATTGGCATCTTGGCAGGTCACACTCACCTCAGAGGGGCTGTGTGGCTACGGCAGGTCACCCCTTTTCTGGTGTTGTGTGGGATCTTTGGTGGGGCTGAAGGTAAGTTCACCTGTATCAGGTGGTCTATCCCCTTGGGGATGCGTGGGAGTTCCCAATACCAGACCTATCCCCTCACTGGCTGTGATGCCAATAGTCCACATAGAGCCCACGGATGGCTCTCTACAGATGGCTCAGAATTTAAACTATACCACTGCCTGGATAGTTATTCAAATAATATATGATAGCTTATCAAATAGGTATGTGCTACATTTTAATTTCATTTTCACCCTGTCCGGTGTGTCTTCAATAGATTTCATTCCACTAATGAATGTGTGAATTTCTCAACTGTTAAAAATGACTGTGTACAACATATTGCCTTGAATTATTTCAAAATGCCTGCTTTCTTATTTCCATTACTTATCACAATTTTAGAATATCATGGAGATACAAATTTGAAGTAAGTACCTACTGGGTCAAGCCTTCTTCTGGATGCAGAGAATACAGCAGTGATAAGATATATGAAGTTCTTGCTCCCATGGAGCTTATATTCTACTAGGAAAAGCAGACAACAAACAGATAAACAAATATATATGTGATAGAATGCCAGGAAGTGATAAGACCCCTAAAGAAAGTAAAGCCGAGTGGACAAGTTATAGAAGTGCTCTTTTAGGTTCAGTCATTCCTCACTTATCCATGGTTTTGCTTTCCATTGTTTTAGTTAACTGTTAACTGTTGCCTGAAAATATTAAATGGAAGAATTCCTGAAATCATTCATCATTGTAATATTGCACACCATTCTGAGTAGTGTAATGAAATCTTGTGCTGTCCAGTCTAGGACCTGAATCATCTTTGTGCAGCGTATCCATGCTGTGTATGCTACTGCCCATTGGTTGCTTAGTGGCAGTCTGGGCTATCAGATCAACTGTTGTAGCACTATAGTCCTTGTGTTCAAGTAACCTTTTACTTTACTTACTAATGACCCTCAAATGCAAACTTATATGTTGTTGTAATTGTTCTATTTCATTATTGGTTACTATTGTGCCAAATTTGTAAATTAAACTTCATCATAGGTGTGTATGTTTAGAAAAAATAGTATTTATAGGGTTCAGTATCATCCTAGGTTTCAAGCATCCAGGGAGCCTTGGATTATCCCCTAATGTAAGTATTTTTTTCTCAATGATTGGTCATCTAATTGGATCTGGGTTACAAAACCCAGGGGATTTGTAAGCAGAGCTTTGTGGAATCTTCTTTTATCAGTTTAATGTGGTTTCAGGTGAACGCTGCTTTTTCTTATTTCAATGTGCTTGAACCCTTTAAGTTTCATGCTGTTTCAAGTTTCAAGAAGTGGCCCAAGGTCAAAGAAAAATGCTAAGAATTTCACCTTGCTTTGTGTGACAACAGAATGAAGGCACATAATTACACACCCATCCCCACCCCTGCCAAACCTGCAGTGACCCAGATTTGTTTGAAATTTAGCACAAAACTGCATTGTTTTCAGAGGATATTCCCATGAGATAAGAAAGGCCTGGCAAAAGTGAGGTGGCAGCTTGATTACACAAATATTAAAACATCTCTTCTTAGTGACAAAGACTTGTTGTTTACTCTAATAGAGGACAGATTAACACATGTTTATTTCTCAAAAGCTTTGGACTTAAGAGCATCTGCCTGGCTCTGCTATGCATGCCAGTCGCCCCAGGGAAATTCTGTGTGATGTGTCCATTAAAGAAGGACAAGGATGAATTTTAACAAAGAAAAGACATAAGAATTTAAACAACCAAAGAGAATTTTCTTTCAAGAATCACTTTGAGTGAGTATGCATTAATTTCAGAATGTTGTTATTACCCAAAACAGGTTTGAAATTCCACTTTCAGAATATTCTTTAGAGTCAGTGTACAAAACAGATCAAAGGCCAAAACTGTTCTCATTCAGTTGTTCATTAGTTCCTTCACTCTTTCATTAGATAGATGTTTTTGATGCCTTCCATCTGCCAACACAGGGCTTCTTGTTAAGTGTATGTCAATAAATTGGAACTATTTCTTGCCTTTGGGTAGCTAACACTGTTGCAGGGAGAGACATGAAGTGTAGGACCAGAATTGCTTAAGTATCTATGAACAAAACAAGGTGGACCACCCATGGCTGGGTGAGATGCAGGGGAGACTTCCCAGGGAGGTGACATTTGTGCTGGAGTGTTCTCAGAACAGGTTCAAGTTGCTAGGCAGAGGGCAATGTGAGTCTCTGTCAGAAGTCTCTTACTTTGTAGATATACATTATTATTTGCAAAACTAAAATGGTATTATTCAGTTTGATAATCTACTTTATTCTGCTGACTTGACCTAGAATGATCTTGACTAATTGAAGAAAATAAATTGACTTGCTGGACATGAATATTTTCTACCATTCCTTTTCATGAATATTCATTGAGCACCTAGCCACAGGTAACATCCTATGCCGCTATGTTAAGTAGCTTTGGAGAATTCCCTCCTTTTTTTAATTTCAAAAAATTGAGATGAAATTCACATAGCATAAAATTAACCATTTTAAAGTGTAAAATTTAGTGCTATTTAGTATATTCACAATGTTGTACAAATACCAGCTCTGATTTCAAATATTTTCATCACCCTCAAAGAAATTCCTTACTTACTATGAAGTCATTTCTTGTTTCCTCCTCCTTCCAGGTCCTCTTGAGCGTAAATATGCTATATGTCTCTATGGATTTGCCTATTCTTGATATTTCATATGTTATGTGAACTTTTGTGTCTGACTTCTTTAACTTAGAATGTTTTTGAGATTCAGCCATATTGTGCCTTTACTCCTTTTTTTTTTTAACTTATTTTTTTTAGATATGCATGACAGTAGAGTGTATTTTGACATCGTACATACATGGAGTATAATTTATTTTAATTAGGATCCCATTCTTATGGTTGTATATATTGTGGAGTTTCGCTGGTGGTGTATTCATGTGTGAAAATAGAAAAGTTATGTCCAATTCATTCTATTTTCTTTCCTATTCCCATCCCTGCTCCCTTCCCTTCATTTCCCTTTGTCTAATCTAATGAATTTTTATTCTTCCTTCCCTACCCCAATCCCCTTGTTTTGTGTTAGCATCCACATATCAGAGAGAACATTCGGCCTATGTTTTTTTGGGATTGGCTTCTTTCACTTAGTATGATATTCTCCAGTTCCATCCATTTTACTGGCAAATGCCATAATTTCATTCTTCTTTGTGGCTGAGTAATATTCTATTGTGTATATATGCCACATTTTCTTTATCTATTCATCTGTTGAAGGGCACTAAGTTGCTTACATAGTTTAAATATTGTGAATTGAGCTGCTATAAACATTGATGTGGCTGCATCACTGTAGTATGCTGATTTTAAGTCCTTTGGGTAAAAACCAAGGAGTGGGATAACTGGGTCAAATGGTATTTCCATTTCAAGTTTTCTGAGGAATCTCCATACTGCTTTCCAGAGTGGTTGCATCAATTTGCAGTCCCACCAGCAAAGTATAAGTGAAACTTTTTCCCTACATCTTTGCCAACATTTATTATTACTTATTTGCCATTCTGCCTGGAATGAGATGGAATCTCAGGGTAGTTTTAATTTGCAGTTCTCTAATCGCTAGAGATGTTGAACATTTTTTTCATATATTTGTTGACCATTTGTATTCTGTGAAGTGTCTGTTCGGTTCCTTTGTCCATTTATTAATTGGGTTATTTGGGTTTTTTGGTATTAAGTTTTTTTGAGTTCTTTATACATTCTAGAAATGAATATTCTATCTGAGGTGCAGGTGGCAAAGATTTTCTCCCACAGTGATTCTTGATTGTTTTCTTTTCTGACCTTCACTCCTTTCTGTGACTGAATCACACTCCATTATATGGCTACATCACATTATATTTCTTCATTCATCTACTGATGGACATTTGAGTTGATTCCACCATTTAGATATTGTATACAGGGCTTCTATGAACATCTGCATACATGGGTTTTTTTGAGCATCTGTTTTCAGTTCTGTGGGATATGTATCTCTGAATGGAATTGCTGGAATGTATAGTATGATCATCTTTAATTTTTTGAGGTACCACCAAACTTTTGCACATGAACTACATTGTTTTGAATTTCAATCAGCAATATACAAGGATTCCAGTTTATCCACACCCTTATTAATGCATTTTTTATTTTCTTTTTTTCATCTAGAGCCTCATGCATGTTAAAAAGGAACTCTACTGCTGAGCTACATCCCTAGCCTTTTTATTTTTTATTTTGAGAGGAGGTCCTACTGAGTTGTCCAAGATTGCTCCAATTTGTGATCCTCCTGCCTCAACCTCCTGAGTAGTTGGGATTACAGGTGTGTGCCACCACATCCAGTCTTGTGGTGTTCATTGGCATTTCCCTATGACTAATGATGTTGGGTTTGTTTTTTGTGTGCTTTTGGCTATTTTTATATTTTTTCTATCTTTAATGGCAATTCCAAATAAAACAAGTTATAAGCATGTACTGAGCAATGATAGTCCTAGATAAATGAAGCGCCTTATAAGAGGACTGACTTAAGGCATAAAATGTTTATTTGCCTCTGCAAATTATGGCAGTAGTTGATACCTTGGTTAAATTGTGAAGTCACGGGTGTCTTCTCAATCCTAATTATTAGCCTATCCTTTGCAATAACCTAGGTCTTATAGGAAATTATGCCATTTGAACTAGACCTGTGATCTACCCATTTTTTCATAGCATTTTGAGATATTATATATTTTGCCTATGAGATGGTTGCATAAACTCAAATTTATTTATTTATTTTCATGTACACAGAGAGAAATTGTATATACATATTATAGAGAGAGACAGAAAGAAAAAAAAGTGTATGCATGTTCTAGGACTTGGAGTAATATTGACCTCAGATTTCAACAACTCAACTCAATAGTTATGTCAATAGAACATATTTATTCTGTTACCTCACCAGACATAAAACTCTCTAGAAAGTAGAAGTTGCTACTCATTTTTCCTCAAAACTGCCTAAGTACACTGTTGAAACACACAGGACAAGGAAAGGTCTAAAGCTAATGTCTTTGTCCAGAGAAAAAGAGAAGACCTCAACATTATTTGATGTAGCAACCAATACCTACCATAGTATTATTATTTGTTTTTTAAGAGATAGGGTCTCACTGAGTTGCTTACTGCCTCACCATTGTTAAGGCTGGCTTTGAACTCATGATCCTCCTGCCTTAGCCTCCTGAGCTGCTGGGCTATAATACTTTTATATATTTAACTTTTTTTGCATTGAGCAATAACGCTTAAGGCACTTAAGTACTGTTAACAATTGTCTAGGCTCTTGGAATATAGTAGTGAACAAAACAGCTCATGTATTTGTCAGAACAGACTGATGATGAACAGACATACCAGGTAGTGGTAAGCATTGTGAAGCAGAATGAAACAGGCTGTAAAGAGCATGGCAGACCACTGCTGTAGAATAGATGGAGGAGAATGGCTCCTCTGAAGAAATGCAGAAACGGGAACAAGGTGAGGGGAAAGCGGTGTGGACACTGGAGAGAAGGAAACCAAATGCACAGATTCTGTAACTGCTCTGATTTTAATGTGGTTTGTCCCCTCGGAAGCTCATGTTGAAATGTTGTTGCCATCCTGGTGGTGTTGGAAGGTGTGGCTTAAAGAGGTGTTAGGCTCTTAAAAGGGATTAATGCCTTTCTCACAGTGGTGGATTAGCTATCCTGAGAGCAGGTAGTTGTAAAGCCCTGGAGCTCCTTTATTTTCTTTTCTCCATGGACTTGTTTTCCTACCTGCTTTTCCACCATGTTATGATGCAACTCGAGGCCCTCACCAGATGCAGTTGCCTGGTCTTGGACCTCTCTTCTAGAACTAAAAGCCAAATAAGTTTCTTTTCTTTATAAATTACCCAGTCCCCAAAATTCTGTTAGAGCAACAGAATATATACTAGAAAAGTGCATGCTTCACCCATTTCTTGAAAGTCAAAACAGCCAGAGTGGTGAGATTTCAAAGCAGAGTGGTAAGAAATAAGATCAAAGAAATAGCTTATTAAAAATAGGCCAGTGCTAAAGACTTACTCAAATTGTAAAGATCAAATTATCTGTCTCTGGCTGGGAACCAGCTCTGGTTTCTCATTTGTTCAAATTATTAATTTCCTATTGTTGCTGTAAACAAATTACCACAAACTTAGTGGCTTAAGGCAACACAAATTTATTACCTTATAGCTCTGGAGGTCAGGACTCTAACATGTGTCAGCATAGCTGCATTGTTTCTGGAGCCTTGAAGGGAGAATCCATTTCTTTGTCTTTACCAACTTGTTAGAGGCCTCTCATTTCCTGCCCATGGCCCTCCATGTTCCAGTCCAGTAGGATAACGCCTTCTCATCTTGGACATTGTTCCTGTCCTTCCATCTTCTCCTGCTGACTCTGACATTCCTGCCTACTTCTTGCAGGAACCCTTGAGATTACATTGGGCCACTGAAATGATTCAGAATTACCCCCTCATCTCAAACTCCTTGATGTAACTGCACCTGCAAAGATGCTTTTACCTTATAAGTTAACATATTCATGGGTTCTAGAGATTAGGACAGGGATATTTGTAGACAGGGAAGTGGTGAAGAGGGAGAAAAAGGAAAGTATTATTCAACCTATACAGTGGTCTTCCTTGCTTGAGCAAAGTATGATTTCTGAGTTCAAGGTATATATTTAGTAAATAGAGAAGGTGATGGTGGTTGGTTAGATTATTTAATGAGGGAGGTGTCCTTTCCTGGCTTTCCTAAAGATGTTCATAAAAAATAAGATTCTCTTATTCTAAGCAGGTACACAGATTTATTACATAAAAAGCGTGTCTCCCTGGACAGTTTTCTGGGTGTTCAATGTTCACACAGGTCTGCTGAGGACAGAACTTTACCACCTCCTAAAGAGCAGAGAGTTTTTCTGGTACCCAGTGTACATTTTCCTTTCAGTGGTATTTTAAAAATCAAGTGAAGTTTCTGCATTCGATTATTATTAAACTCCACAGTTGGCAAGGAATTTGCCAAAAATTAAATTCAATGACTTGGGCTTTATTCCAAATGAACCAGTACTTCTCTGCAATGGAGTATTTGTGTTATAATGGCTCCTTCATAAAATGTCTGTGAGTATTGGGATGAAGCTGATACCAATCAGTGAGAACAGTGGATGAGTAACCTGAAGATTTCACTCTCTGCTTGATGGGGCTGGAGGATGCTCCACCACGTAGGTGGCCTTTAGCTTGAAATGTTGCTTACTGAACATAAGTACTGCAGAGTCACTTTCATGTTGTGTGAATTGTCAAGGGGTGGAAAAAATTCCAAGGGAGCCCAGAACAGTACTGTGCTCTTCCATGACCAATGCGAAGCTGTGAGATAATGAAATTCAAATTAAAGGAGTGTTGGTTTTGCTGCTCAAATTCATCTGGAGTGCTCTCTGTACTGTCCTACTCTTTGCTGGGAACAACCTGTGAAACGTGCCATCTGCAACTTGTGGCATCACAGACTTGCTGAATGAGCCGATGATGTGGCCCCACTGACCTCTGAGAAGCAATCAACAGCATTATGATTCTTATGTATGTTTATCTTCTTGTAGTTCACATTTTCTGTACAGGTAATCTTTGTGACAAGAGGAAGATGAAAACCTTGAATATGTGACCAAAATAACTTCAGTGAGAGATTTGAGTCTTTCTTCCTCTAATACATACAATTTTATAAATTTTTTTGATGGAATAAAGGTCTTTATTTTATTATCATTTAAAAATCCTCTTGTTTTATGTGTATATAAACATTCAGGAAACAAAGTGTGCCCATAAAGCTATCATCAGGTGTATGAATTTTGCCTGCTTTTAAAGGAAAATTTTAAAAATACATCTTAATATACCAAATTCCTGATTTGGTGACATGTTTAAATGAGGTGTAATGGCAGGATCCTTGTAAATAAATAGTGTATATTGATCCCATTTAAGATTTACCCCAATTTTATCACTAACCTGAAATCACTGTTTCCTAATTATGACTTTAAAAACAAATTAGATTTGTCATAATAGGTGTTATTGATTCGGTAAGCAACTACCATTAATCCTTCATAGGGTTGTTGCAAGGGTTAAATGAGTTACTATTTGCAAAGTTCCATTCCTGCCATTTTACAACATAAATGACAGTCATGGGTATGAATTCCACTTGTACAAAGCTCTCGGTTAAGGCAGAATTGCCTTTGTTGAATTGAAATGCAGCAGAGCAGGTCTAAATCATACTTAATTTATCCAGGTAGCTCTGGAAAGATCTCTGGTGCTCTAAGTCTTCCTTGCAAAAGTCCCTTGTAGGTCTTCTTAATCATCAGTGCTTCATGGAAGTTGTGTTTCCAGTGGCTGCTTGAAACAACACTGCATAATTGCATATGCCAGATTCTTTCTTCTCTTCCTCCTCAACACCAGCCTTCCTGACTAGAAGGCATTCTGGGGCAGAGAATTTAATAAAATGTTTTGCACAAAGTGAATGCCCAAGATAGCCTTTTATAAAAGGAAGTTTAATATCATACCTGACTCTTCACACATTGCGTCACGTCACAGAGATTTAGGTGTCTACAAGGAAGGCATGCTTTGCCCCTTTCTGGCTGCAGCCATATACCTGAGTCGCAATGCCCTGTGGAACACTATGTAGTATGTGATAAATTGAACAGAAGACTTTCTCACGTTCACAGGGCAAAGACAAGGCCAGGAATTCAGCTGACTTCCTGATTGATGACATGCAGCTTCATTTCCAAAGCCTTCAAACTAGGTCTCATCGATGAAGGCCAGTTGGCAGCTGGTCCTGGAAGGCTGTGTACATTCTGAAGATGAGACCATCCTAGAAATGTTGAGCTCCTCATAAAGTGTGCACACTCGAAAAGAGCCACGGTGAGTGGAAAAGAGCAGACATGATGTTCCACTTCTGGCTGTAAGAAGCTACTTCTGTTCTGGAACAATACCATTTACCAGGAAAATTGAAATCAACATAGGAAAATAAGTAGTGAAGGAGCTAAGCCAGAAATACGCCAGTATTGACCAGTCCTTGGAGCAGGGAAAGGACCTGAGAAGGCTCATCTCCCAAGCCTGGCCTCTTCCCCAAGCCCACCTCAGTCTCACCCTCCTTGAGCCTGATTCTCAGCTAAAGCTCAGTCTCCTTCCAGAAGTGAAGAAGCAGAAGTACTTTTACCACCAGTGGGAAAACCTTGAGCTGTTTCCTTTCCTTGATCCTCAACACTGGCTAAAACTCGCCTAAAGAGGGCTGCTTTCTTGAGGTCTGCAAAATAACGTTCTCTAGACTGCTTCAATTTAAGGGAGAATAATTATGTTTTCATACCTTATCTTAGGTATCTATATTTTACCTACATTTTTGTTATATTTTTAAAAGAATTATTATGCTAGAATTTGTAAGCATAGGCAGATAATCTTTGTGAACTTTTGACTTTTTAAAAAATGAATAGACTATTTTTAAGAACAGTTTTAGGCTTACAGCAAAACTGAGCAGAAAGTACAGAGAGTTCCCATATACTCCCGTTCCCACACAACTATGCCCTTACTCATGTGGCCATCTCCAGAGAAGTAAATTTGTTACAATTGACACATCCAATCACACATCCTACATTGACACATCCTTATCACCCAGTCCATAGTTCACATTCAAGTTTACTCTTGACGTTGTACATTCTGTGGTCCAGACAAATGATGACTTGTATCATCTGCCATTATAGGATCATGCAGAATAGTTTCACTGTCCTAAGAAACCTCTGTGCTCTGCCTGTTCATCCCTGCCTCTTCCCTAACCACTGGAAACCACTGATCTTTTCACTGTCTCCCTAGTTTCACCTTTTCTGGAATATCATATAGTTGGAATCAACTATATAGCATATAGCATGTAGCCTTTCCAGATTGGCTTCTTTCACTTGGTAATATCTATTTAGTTTCTCCCATATTTTTTTCATGGTTTAATAGCTCATTTCTTTTTAGCACTGGATAATATTGCATTTTCTGGATGTACTATTTATCCGTTGCTTCCAAGTTTCAGCAATTCTAAATAAAGCTGCTATAAACATCTATGCATAGGTTTTGTGTGTGTGTGTGTGTGTGTGTGTGTGTGTGTGTGTGTGTCTACATGATTTTTCAACTCATTGGGTTGAATATTAAGAAATGTAATTGCTGGATCACAAGGTGAGAGTGTTTTCAGTTTTCTAAGAAACTGCCTAACTGCCAAAGAGGCTGCGCGTTTCTTATTATCATGGGCAAAGAATGAGAGTTTCTGCCATTCCACAGCCTCACGGGCATTGGATAATTGTCGGGGTTCTGCCGTATGGCCATTCTCATAGGTATGTAGTGGTATCTCATTGTTGCATTAATGTTCCTAATGGCATATAATGGTGAGCATCCTTCAAATGCACACCTGGCATCTTGTGTATCTTCTTTGGTGGCCTGTCTGTTTAAGCCTTTGGCCCATTTTTAAATTGGATTGCTCATTTTCTTAGTGTTGACTTCTAAGGGTTCTTTATATATCTTGGGCAATCATAATTATGATTCTAAATCATAATTTAGACATACGCCTTTTCCAAGTATTTTCTCCCGGTCTGTGGCCTGCTTTCTCATTCTCTTGACTTTGTATTTCTCAAAACGCAAGTTTTTCATTTCAAAGAAGTCTAGCATACCAATTCTTTCTTTTGTGGATTGTACCTTTGATGTTGTATCTAGAAAGGCATCACCATACCAAAGGTCATAGATTTTTTTCCCCCTGTGTTATCTTCTAGGCACTTTGTAGTTTTGCATTTTAAATTTAGGTATGGGATCCATTTTGAGCTAATTTTTGTGAAAGGTATAAAATCTGTATCTACGTTCATATTTTGCATATGGTGGCCCAGTTACTCTTTTTAAGATGAACTTTTAAGATAGAATTTTTATAATGGAAGGTTAAAGTAGAAACAACCCTCATTTAAATCAGAGGACATTAAGCTAAATAAGGTAAGTCAGGCCCAGAAAGAGAAATGCTTCATGTTTTCATTTATAGGTGGAAGCTAAAACATTGATCTCATAAAAGTAAAGAATAGAATTGTGGTTACTAGAGCCTGGGAAGGGTGTGGGGAGAAGAGGATGTTTAATTGGTACAGGGTTGCAGTTGCATAGGAGAAATAGATTCAAACATTGTGTTGTACAGTAAGAAAACTATGATTGACAACAATTAATTGAATATCTCAAAATAGTAGAAAGGATTTCAAATATTCCCAACATAAAGAAATGATAAATGTCTACGGTGATGGATAACAGTTACCCTAATTATCATTATAGCCTGTATACATGTGTCTACGTGCATACATGACATGAAATGTCACACTGTGCCCAAGAAATATGTACAATTACTATGTGTCAAAATTCCTTTCTAGGTTTTTATTAAAGAAGAAACACTCCTGCTTTAGAAGCAAATATTTTACCTGTCAAGGCAGTATCATGAAATGACTATGCTAATTATATTTCATTCTATTTTAGATCACGCCAGTAGAAGTAGGTGTGTCTATAGACCTCAATGTACTGTATCCTAATAGGTCTTTGACTGGAATGTCAAATAACCTGGTGTTGGAAACATCCTAGAAAATTTTAAAATTTTGAATTCCATGTTGGTGTCTTTCATTGTGATAACTGTTAAAACAAAATCTTTTCCTCTGCAGATAATCCAGTAATAAAAATATAATCACTAAATGGCAACCCCTTTCAGGGAAAGCCATACTCTATGTTCTAAGTTCTCTTCTGAAAAGTTGTAACCTAAGAATATATCGTTCTCTTCAAAGGCTATAATTAAACCAGTATATTTTTCTGCTGTTTGGTCTTGCCAGAACAGGAACACTTAGTCCTGTTCATTCAATAAGAGAGCAGTTTTGCTGAAAATGAAACGTGCATTTGTAAATTGTGATATATGGTACTTGATGTATTTTAAGATGGTATTGGTGTACTCAGAGCCTGTGGAAGAGCTGATCTGATTTTTCAGTTAGGTCTTGCTGCCAGCTGTGACTTGTGCTTATGAACAGTCGGGTTCATTGTAAGATAAGGGTTCACAACAAAGGAGTCTGATGATAGTGAGGTCAAGGGAGTTAGATGATTTATCTCATCTGTTCTATTAGCAAATGAGCCTTGGCTTCATTCCAGAGATGATACAGGAAAATGGCATCTGTGTCGTAAGGTGTCAGACTGCTGCTGGTCACGTACAGGTTGCTGCAGGCAAATCCCAGGTAATTTGCATGCCGCAAATATTTGCTCTTTGGATATGACTGGCAGATGAAGCAGATACCACTGCAAATAGAAAACCTGGCTTTGTCCTCAAGGGATCTGATAGCCACAAATTAACTGGTCACTACACATTTTAAAATCAGCACTGATATATTCACTTTTTTTCTCATTTATTTAGAGAGACTAATTTAGATAGCCCAAGGAAATGAAGAAATATCTACGCACAGAACATGTATTTACTACAGGAAATTGAACTTTTTAAAGTACATTGTTATCATTAAAATGATGAATATACGCAAAGGTATGGCATTTATCTCTACATTCTTGTTATTTGCAAATAGCAAGTATTATTTCATTTCCATATAGTATATATTTTCTCTTTTTTTAGTCCCAATTGGATTATACATATTGTTATGCAATAATTTTTTACCTAACAATACCCACTGGACATCTCTTCATAATTATATGTACAGAGATTTTAAATATTATTTCATTGTTTACTCATACTCAAATGTATTTCACTAGTCCGCTTTTGATGGGGGCATTTAGGATGTCCAGTTGTGTATGTATTCTGTTACAAAATACCACACAAAACACACACTTCAGAAACTTTCAGTCACTTTACTATGTCCATAGGACAGATTCATACTTTCACAGATAATGTATTTGAGTGCTTCTTTTCCACACCCTCAGGAATAATTAGTATTATCAGGTTTTTAAATCTTTGGCAACCCAATAGATGAAAAGTTATTGTTTTAATTTGTTTTGTTTTAGTCCTGGTCACATGAACTTCTTTTCTGAACCCATGAAACCAACTATTATCCTTGTCTTTTGCCCATTTTACTGGAAGGTCCTTCAATTCATTTGTAATGACCCTTTGTATATTAAGGATATTATGCCTTTCTTATAAATGAAGCAGATGAAAACTTCTAAAAATTTTTATGTAATTTCATCTTTATAAAGTGTGTTATTTAAGGATTCTGGGTTTTATATTCTGTTTAAAAAAGCTCTCCACTTTCCTATTTTATTTTTTAAAAATCAAACCATGGAGCCAGGTATGGTGTCTCACACCTGTAATCCTAGCCACTTGGAAGGCTAGGGTGGGAGACCTGCAAGTTTAACACCAGGCTTGACAATTTAGTGAGTCTCTAAAAATAAAAAATAAAAAGGGCTGAGCTTTTTTGGTAGTTCAGTGGTAAAGTACCCCTGTGCTCAAAAAAAGTACCCCTTGTATCCAAAAAAAAAAAAATTGAGGCATGTTTTCTTGATGCTTTTATGGTCTCTTCTGTGACATACATGAACTATGTATATTTTGTTTTATACATGTAAAATGTATTTTTATGTAAGAAATGAAATTAGGATCCCCATTTATTACCTTTGCCAAGTACTGCTACATACCATTCATTAGTTCTACATGCCATTCATAAGTATCACCTTTAGTATATATTCATTATATGTGTTGGGGCCTATTTCTGAATGCCTTACGTCAGAAATAGGAGTAGTCAATAACTCATCTGATCATCTGTGGTCTATCAGGCAATCTGTAAGCAGTGATTTCCAAGAAAAATGTAATGAAATCATCTTTTTCATAAATTTTAAATATAAGAAAAATTATGATTTTTGCAGAAAATCCTATTCTTTCTTAATCATTTTCATGTCTTTCAACATTGTCCATGTATTGGCTCATCTTGGCTAACACAAACTCAACAGGGACATTTTGTCATAAACTAGGAATTTGCAGATCACTGTGTAATATTATTTTCTTTATGAAATTTGCTTCCTTTCTTATTCCTACTGGGTTATGATATGTACCCAATTCACATGCCAAAAAAAAAAAAAAAAACATGAATGGTTTTAAAGTCATCAAAATATAAATGTTGCTTCCTGGCTGTCGTATCTTAGTGAATTTCTTATATGGGGGAATATAATTCTAGCTGAAAGTGGAGGGGGCACTTCCTCTCCCATCCTTGAGCAGTCAGCACTTAGGTACGTGGCCTGGGTGTCACCTTCGGATGCTCTTGGTCCAGGATCTCAACCCTGTGGGTTGCCACAAAAGCACAAGTTTGTTGGAGGTTTGTTATTGTGGCTAAGACAGAATTGAGCTTCTGGCAGTAGATAGCAAGGCTTCAGGGGCTGCAGCACTCAGCTTCATGGCTGCTGGTCGGCCACTGTGTCCTGGGTGGTGGCATCCCAAGAAGGTGGTTCTTCTGAAGGATCCTTGCTATGCCTTATTACCTCAGTTTTGCCCTCATTTCAATTTAATGAGCCTCTCAGTCTCCTTTCAATTATTTTTCTAAGGTAACCCTTTTTGCTGTTTGCAGCCAAGAGGAGGGGGAGGCGGAAAGAATATAGGAAACGTTCAGGTTTTCTTGTGCTATTAGTCCATCTACTCCTAATCATCAATATGTTCTCAGTAATGAAACTTTGCCCAGTAGAAGTATATTCATTTTGGGGGATGCATAGCAAATTACCACAAATTAGCAGCTTAAGACAACCCAAATTAGGTCACAGTTTTCATGGACCAGGTGTGCAAGCACAGCTTAGGTGGGTCTTCTGTTAGGCTGCAGTCTAGTTGTTGACCAGGGCAGAGTTCACATCTGAATGCTTGACTGGGGAATGGGCTGGTCCTAAGCTCATCTGGTTGTTCTTTAGAGCTGTCACACTCATGCCAAATTGCTTCTTCAAAATTTGCTAGGACAGAAAGACTCTAAAGCAAATCTGTACAGAAAACAGGAGTGTTATCTAAGTTAACATATATAATGTAACATTATATAACATGATACAGAAAGAGAAGCATCCCATGACCTTTGACATATAAAAGAACATAGTCATGGAGCAACAACCAATCACTTTTGCTGTATTCTATTGATGAGAAGCAAATCATAGGTCCCACCCACGCCAGGAGGCAGATATCATGAGAATCACTTTCATGTCTGTGCACCAAAAACTTTCAAGTCAATTTCTTTTTTGGGGGGGAGTGGGGGGACTACTGAGGATTGAACCCAAAGGCACTTAATCACTGAGTCACATCCCCAGCCCTTTTTATATTTTATTGAGAGACAGGGTCTCACTAAGTTGCTTAAGACCTCACTAAGTTGCTGAGGCTGCCTTTGAATTTGTGATCTTCCTGTCTCAGCCTCCCAAACTGCTGGAATTACAGGCATGTGCCACTACCACCTGGGTAGCCCTGGTAATTTCTGAGAGCCTGACAGACATATCAAGGATCACCATTAGAAAGAAGCAGAAGGAAAAATACATAGGTAGCACTATAAAAAGTATTGTGAAAGCATTGATGAATCTTTACGTGGTAAGAAAGGGAAGCAAGGAAAGCTATTTGGAAAGCTTTTTTACCAATTTATCAAGTGGCAGTGCTCAGTGGAGAAGCTGAAATCTCAAAGTTCCAATCATATTTTATGATTGTTTTGAATATCTAATAACTTTGGCAAAGCCGCCAAAACCTGCTTCCATTCCCAATGACCTAGTCTTGTGAGCTTGGATTTGCAAACCAACTGGAAACAGAAATTAAAGAATCCTCTGAATGTGGAATCTGACCAGTGGCTCAACTGTATCAGTGTGGATATGCTAACACGGGTAAAAAGTAAATTGTGCAAAGGTCATGTTCCTTAATGTTGATGGTGGTGGTGATAGTGGTGGTGATTTATTAATTTAAGGAATATCCCAGACAGAGGAAATAGCAAGTAGAACGTATCTGAATGAGGAATGAGTTCTTTGAGGTACAGCAAAGAGGCCTGTGTCTCTGGAACAGAGACCTGAGGAGAATAATTGAAGGATGGACAGTTGGGGGCTCATGTAAGGCCTTACAAGTCAGTTTGGCTTTTACTTGGAGTAGAGTGGAAACTCACTGTAATGGTTTTTTTGTTTGTTTGTTTGTTGTGGTGCTGGGGATTGAACTCATGGCCTTGTGCATGAGGCAAGCACTCTACCAACTGAGGTATATCCCAGCCCTCACTGTCATGTTTTGATATTGTTTCTGTAAGACATAAGTGACAGAAGGCAAAAAAAAAAAAGTCTCCCATATTATAGCATAATTTTATAATGTTTTCCTATACAAAAGCCAGGCATAGTGGCACATATCTATAACCCTAGCAACTGAGGAGGCTGAGGCAAGAGGATTGCAAATTTGAGCCTAGGCTGAGCAACTTAGTGAGACTCTGTCTCAAAACAAACAGAAAGAGCTGGTGATGTGGCTCAGTGGTAGAGCATCGCTGGATTCAATCCCCAAGTACTGGAAAAAAGACAGACAATTTGGAAGACGAATGTTAACTTAGCAGGCTGATTCATGTTCATTTTTTTTTCAAATATATTAATACTCAATCCACAGTTATCTTTTACTTGTGGGAAGTACAAGTCTGCTATCTCTTTCTACTAGCTTAGATAAATCCCTTTGTTCCCCTCTGTCCATTTTCTTGTTCAGTTACCAAATTTGTTCTTAGCAAACAGTAGTTCACATAATTTATTCTATTCCAAAATTATAATTGGGATTGCAGCTTCATCAACAACTATGAATGGCGCTACTTCTTTAATTATAACGTTCCATTTGCCCAGTTGTCAAGAATGAAATTATTCTGTGTAGCGTCTAAAGCTTCAGCCAAGGGCTTAAAGTCAGTTGAATCTACATAATTATGCCTGGCTTTTAACCAGAGTCCACTCTTCTCCTGAATAGTTTTGAATCATTATATCCTTCTGGTTTATAATCCGTCAGTGATAAACCTCATGAAATGCTGCAAAGTACTTTGAAGTACCATTTATCTTTCCAAAGCAAATTTGTGGGTGAGATGTGCCTATAGTAACATAACATCGTCAAACATACGTACCAGAACTTTCTGTAGTCCAAAGAGATTTAATCTTCAGGTTCATCACATTGGGAGTTTATATTTAGGCCAACGATGCTACCGGGGATGAAAACATTTTTATAACCACTAAACATTTTATAAATGACATAGGCAGAAATAGAAGCATCATCTTGAATTCACACTTTATGTTCCACCAATTTTTACTTTGGGTATCTAGATGATATTTGGCTCTTTGAAAGAATCAGTTGTGCTAAGGGAAAAGTCTTTGGGTTTTAGTTGGTAAAACCTGAATTATGTGGGGAAAGATTACTAACTATCCATAAGATGAAGTATGGAACATACCCTAAAGTGGATAAAGATAGAGATAATTTGAGTATCATGATTCACAAACATGAGATAACTGATCAAGAACTCTAAACATAACAAATAGATACACATTTGCTTTTAGGCAAACAGGGAACATATTCAAATAGTGACTCTTCACACAGTCACACAAGAAGTTTTAAGAACTTCTGAAAATTGATTTGATATAGAAAAAGTAATTTTTTTTGTACTAGGGATTGAACCAAAAGGCACTCAATCACTGAGCCACATCCCCAGCCCTTTTTATGTTTTACTTTGAGACAGGATCTCACTAAGTTGCTTAGGGCCTTGCTAAGTTGCTGAGGCTGGCTTTGAACTTGCAATCCTTCTGTTTCAGCCTCTTGAGCCACTAGAATTACAGTCATTGCCCCTGTGTGCAGCAAAACTTTTTCTGACTATGGTTCAAATAAGTTAAAAGTCAACATAGTTACCCTAAGTGAGTGTTTCTGGTTCATAGAAAGAATGATTGTCATCATTACAGACTTCATTCTACTCCATTGATTCTATCTGGCTGATTAGTATATAATACTATGAATTCCCATCATAGGAAAGACCTCACACACAGATTTTTTTTTTTTTCCAGTACTGGGGGCCTTGCCAGTACTGGGGGCCTTGCCAGTACCTTTATTTTTTTTCAGTACCTGGGCCTTAAACCCAGGGCCTTGCGCATGCTAGGCAAGCACTCTATCACTGAGCTACATCCTTTGCCCTTTTTATTTTTATTTTTTTTTGAAATTTTAAGACAGAGTCTTGCTAAATTCCCCAGTCTGACCTTGAATTTGTGACCTTCTTGCCTCAGCCTTGTGAGTAATAGAGATTATAGGGCTGTGGCTCCCAATAGAGATTTGTTAGGTCAGGAACATTCCTAGGAAAATGATTCTTGCTGAAACCCAGAGGATGAACAGATGAGCAGTTAACCAGACACCCTGAGTCAAGCAAGTAGAATAAGATCCTCAGATAAGGACAGCATCTTGCTGTCCAGCTGTGGTGCAGAGATGGAACAGAAAAGAACCAGGAGAGGACCACAGTTAGTAAAGCAAACCTAACAGCACTGGTGAAGCCTGTGAAATGTCAATGGATTTTGTTTCCTCTCGATTGAGCCCTGAAACAAATACTTCCTGTTTCTATGTTCTGTCAAATAATCAACTAATGAAATGCAACTATTACACTGAAACATCACTACTTAATTTGAAAAATGTAATGAAGTTAAGGATCTTGAGATGAGATCCTCCTGGTTTAACTGGGTTTTAAATCCAGTGATGAATATCCTTATGAGAAAACAGCAAGAGAAATATAGATTTTCAGTGGAAAAGGCAGTGTCTTCTTCCATTTTGTTCTGATATAACAGAATACCTGAGTAATTTATAACGAGCAGAAATGATCTCCAGCTTCCAGCCTACAGAACTCCAAGACCATAAATGTATGTTGTCTAGGCCACCCGGCCTCTGGTGCTTCATTTATAGCAGCCCTAGCAAACTAATATAGTTTGGTATTCCCTGTTGATTTTCTTGGGAAATGTTCATGAATACCAAGGTGACTCATAGCAATTGAAAAGCAAAGACTTGATTTGAATTTTATTTCAGGTGATTTCATGTGAATTATTTTGGAATTAACTATATTAGTAATATTTTATATTTCATACATATTAATGAATTCAGTACATTATGCATCATTATTTTATAGACATATTAGTGAGAAAATTTATACATATTTCTGTTTAAGCACATTTTTTAGGGCAAAATATTTCATAAATGATCTACTCCCTGATTCCTTGATTGTTCAGAAGTGTACTGGAATAGACATAATCTCAACCAAATTTAATATCATATCTATTTGGAGAATGTTTTAGTTCCTCAATTCAGAAATACTTTTAAAAAAAAGTAATTCATACTTGTGAACAGATTAGTTGTAAAAATTGGTTAGTTTTATAGTCCAAAATTAGCATACACTTTAGTTCAGTTAGTCAATAAATTTTAGTAACATTCCTTTTATGGTATCAAGTCTGATTAGAATAATATTCTAATGATCAATTGTTTATAATGAGTTGTTTCATCTCTGTCTTTCATGGAGGCATGAAAATGTAACTTCAACTGACTCTAAAGTTTAGTTCCAAGAAGCAATGATGTTACTAAAAGTAAAGTAAAGGTATAAAAATCATTATTAATTTCCACTTTTGCTTACCACTTATAATCAAACATCTAGGTATATTTAATCTAGCTCTTTAGAATGTTAAATGTTTTATTTGAAATGTACATTTAGTTTACAAGCAGTAATTTAGTGTTCTCTTTCCATGAGGTGTTGATATTAAGGTAAAGCATTGGAGAGCAACATGTATTACTACCTGTGACTCCTTTGTAAAAGGCTTGTCTCTTCTAATTGCTTGCTGGATATCAAAACAGATTAGCGGCAGCATGATTTCTGATCAAAGAATAGGCATCTGCCTACCCCAAGGCTTACAAATTTTAATTTTTTCTCGTTAAAGATTAGTAACTTGACAGAATTTATAATAGAATGCAATTTTAAGGAACTAATCTAATATACAACAGTTAATACTCTAAGTTATTTTTAAAGTCACCTGAAAGTAGAAGTCCACTTATTTGCTAAAGAATGCTTCAAATACACTGCAATTTTGTACAATGGTACAGATAGCAATCTATTTAATTATACTACATTGCTGGGGACATAGCTCAGTGACAGAGCACTTGCCTGGCATGTGCAAGCCCCTGTGTTCAATCCCAATACCTCAAAAAAAAAAAAAAAAAAAAGGTATATCATATTTAAGCCCAAGTGACTCCTACTGGCATTTATTTGGACTCAAGAATATTTTTGGCTTATTTTGTTTGCCTAATAGAAGGAAAGTTTTGATGGTACTGAAGGTGTTTGGCAAGGTTGTATTGCTGATGGGTGAATTTTCATACGAAGGAAAACAATTTCTGATACTTGTATTGAGAATGATTGTGCCAGTATGTATGATTCTCTGTCTTTCCCAATTTGGGAAATATGCATACATGGCAAATGATTTTTATGTTATGACAATTACCTTTAAATAAATGGAGAATAAATAAATTATTTAATAAGAGATATTGGCATTGTTAATTACCAATTTGGAGGAGACTATATATCCTTACCTTATAACATGTACAAAGCTAAATAACAGATGAATTAAAGACATACACCTTAAAAATCAAAAGTGCCAGAAGAAAATATATTTTAAAAATATATCATCATACCATTAGTATGTAAGTCATTCCTTAATATGATACTAATATCAAGATGCATAAAAAACAATTTAAAAATTTACCTCAAAATGTGTAACAATACTCTCTCAGAAAAATGGAAAGATAGATTTTTTTTTAAAACTGGGGAGGTGGAGAGAGTTATGCAGGGATAAACATGTCAGAAGCAATGTCATATATACTTTTCCAGAATGTTTTCTATCAAAATGTATCTGTGGTCTTTTAACAGGTGTTCAGTGAGCATCTGACGTGACTGAGGTCACAGATGAGTCATAGGAGATACAAACTAGAACCAAATGGGGTCCCCAGACAGCTTCAAGTCTAGTTTATTTCCATTGTTAGAATTTCTATGTCAATTAGTGGTTATCTTTAAATTATTAAAGTATATCTCACTCTAAGACCTCTCCATAGAACAAATATTATCTAACATTAATATCATCTTTCCTTAAAGCTTATTGACTATAACAAAACTGAATCTAGTAGCTCCCAAGTACCCACAGGGTATAAGTTGTGATAGAATTCCAAGATCTAACTGTCTTTATTTTTTAAACACAGGCAAATACACAGACACATATTTTATTACAATACAGTGGCCACTTAGACAGAAACTCATCCTTCGACTACAAATGGCAAATAATTCACAATGGCCAACTATGGAAACAGCCTAGGTGCCCATCAGCAGATGAACAGACAAAATGTAGTATTTATACACAGTGGAGTTTAATTCAGCCATAAAGAAAAATAAAATTATGTCATTTGTAGGAAAAACAGATGGAACTTGCGGCTATTATGTTAAGTGAAATATGCCAAACTCGAAAGGTCAAGGTTTGCATGTTTTGTCTCGTGTGGAAGCTACAGAGGAAAAAGGAAAAGACAGGTGAGGCAGGGGGGTGTCATGAAAATCGAAGGGAGGTCAGTAGTGTAGAGAAGAGGGGCCACAAGGAATGAGGAGGGGAGGGAAAGGGAAAGCACTGGGGAATGATATTGGTCAAATTATATTGTATATTATGTGTATGTACCAATAAATAACAACAAATCCCACCATTATATACAACTGTAATGCACCAATAAAAATATGGGGAAAAAAGAAACAAATACAATACAAAGAAGGTGTTTCATTTTGTATAATTTATCATCGACCTACAGTTCCCTGTTCTGGGTTCATGGAACAGGAGAGAAGATCATTAGAATTCCACTTTTCTTGAAATGTCAAGAAGGGCAGGTGCCCTCTGACCTCTGCTTTAAATTTAAAGATGGGAGGATTTGAGGCTGCTCAACATGTTTCTCAAGGAATTTCCCCCAAGCACTAATATCTGAATAGCCTGAAAAATATGCAAGAAATGCCTTATTCTCTCTTGACGTGAAGTTATGCTCAGCATGCTAACTACAAGGTCCAAGCTTAGCTTTGGAATAGCAAAGAACATTTTCCCATTCTTTGTTGTGTTTACGTTAAAATAACAGTCTTGTAATCATTATTGTTCTGCATAGTCAACATGTCTTAAGTACCCGCAGCGGGATAAGACTTACTTGTAAAGAATTTTAAAATGTGTTTTTAGCAAGGCTTTAAAAATTTAAGTCTTTGCCTGTTGTCAACAGTTACATTTGTTTCTAAGCAGTAAAAAAATACAAAACACGAATTATTCTAGGTCCCTGTGAGACCATGGAACATTCTGTGGTGAACGGTTGCTGGCGAACTCTATTGATAATTGGAAATATTGTCAATTTATGGTATAGAGTATTATCTATCATATGTATCCTTTTCTGTGATGTAGGTGCTATTACCCCCATTTTTCAGAAAGCTTATTCAAACCCAGAACAAGCTCAGTCCAAAGCCCTACCATTAACCAATTACCTTTTGTCCTCTCCAAGTTTCTACAAGGAATGGGAATGATTTAATATGCATTCATACATTCACACTATAGTGTGCTTGCTCTGGTCTAGTCTAGGGATGCAGCGCTGGGGAAGAAAAGCTAGATTCCTTCCCTGATGGGCTTGCATGTGACTGGGACAGAAAAATACTTAATTTAGGTTAATGCTATAGGAGGAGAAAATAAAGGCAAGCAGGCAGAGAGTCATGGGAATTTCAACCCATGTAAGGGTAGAGGAAGACCTCCCTGAGAATTTGCTTACTGAAAGGAAAGGTTGGAGGAAGTGGGGGAGAAGGAGGGCTTGCTGTTCACTAGGCAGAAGGAACAGCAAGTGCCAGGGTCCTAACCTGGGAATATGTGTGTCTGAGGAACAGAAATAAGATCATTGTGGACCAGAAAAGGGTGGGTGAAGGAGACCATGAGGGGAATGAGCACAAAGGGCCGGTCATAGCCACTTTAGGGAGGCCTTGTAGGTCACAATAAGGATTCAGGATTTTTTCCCCCTTTAATCAACATGTATGATAGGGAGCCAGTGAAGGCTTGGGCTTAGGGGACAGATGGGATCTAATGACCTTAGCTGTGTGCAGAAGAGACTGTAGAGGGGCCACTGTGGACATGGAAGAGCAGTTAAGAGGTTGCTGCTGTGCCCGGGGAGAGAGATGTGGGGACTGATGGTGGGGCCACTGGTGGGTGCTGATTTTGGGGGTCGATTTTAAGAATTCAGAGGATTTATATTCCAATTGGTAACAGGCACAAAACTGCCATCAAAGTGTGGAACAGTAAAGACAGCGTCCTCTCATGAACTGCATTGTTTGCTAGCAATTCTTTCATGCATCTTCTGTACATTGTCAGGGGAACGCAGGGCTTGGTGATGAGTATTTTGAGATGGAGAAAGTGGTGGTGGCCTCATTTGCATTTCCCAGGGCAGCTCATGTACTCATCACCTTGCCTTGTCAATTAACAAGAATCTATCAATTCTAAATAGAGTTCTCAAGAGAGCTAAATCTAAAGGGCAAAGGGATAGTTAATGAATCTGATTCTCTTTGGGAATCATTGCAAAGGGAGCAAAGAGATGGGTGGAGAAAGCAGAGCAGGGCTGATGTGCAGAGATGGCCATGATAATGAGCTCAGTGAGGAAGGACCAGAGAAGCTGGCTAAGGCTGAGCTGTGAAGGAACCAAGCCCCTCCCTACAATCTGAGAAGAAAGGATTGGGCAGCCTGTGGCCATTCAACATGCTCTGAAGCACCAGTACTCTCAATGTGGCACACTCTTGTGGTGGAAGTGGTCATTGAGACAGGCAGACAACACTCTTCCTTCCTAAAACCACTTCTCCCCAGGATGGGTGTGTCTGTGTGTCCTCAAACGTCTGCTCAATGCAGCCTGTTAGATCTTGCCTCCCCTCATGGCTTCCAAATGGCCTGTGCTTGACCAACCGCCATCAAAGGTCCATGGCTCTTCCTTGCCAAGAAATGCTACTCATTTTGGTTTCTGTTTGTAAACAGTGACATTCAAACCCCAAGGACAGGGGCAGAGTGGATAAGGTGTGTATATGTGTGGGAAATAGACTCAAATCTGAAAAAAGAAAAATTAAGAAATGCTATTATGAGGTTTTTGCATTGGCTTTAAAATGTGGGTAAACTTTTTTGATCCTCGTTCAGACTAAAAGTGGGCTCTGTGTGTCTGTCTGTCTGTCCATTTTGGGGGTGGAGTAAGAGTTTACCAGAGAACCTCGGGATATTGAAGGCACTACCTGATATGCCCCATTTCTTGGCACGTGTTTATTAAACACAGACAAATTTTGGTTTTATTTTGTGATTCGTTGTAAAATTCCTAATAAAATTTTTTATAAATTCTTCCAAGGAAAAGCAGCTTTAATTGACTGTCTCACAGGCAAGCGAGCTTAGGCACCTGCCTCTTTCCCTCTCTCGTCTGGATTATTTTAGCTGAAGAGTTTTTGAGCCAGCATTTCTCAACTAAAAATCTCAAAGTGAAACGGACGGTGTTTTCCTCCTGGGCTGTGAGTTACCTGTGGACGTTTGTTTGCGCACATGTACACATTGCTTTTGTTTCCCATGAGATAGATTCCCTCTAAGCCAGGTCAATTTTCAGTTTCTGTTATAAAGCTCAGAGTTTCAGGAATCCAACTGGGCTGTTAATTCCTACTGGTGAAGAGGACTAGAAGCTGACAGTTCTTGAATAACCTATGAGGTGAAAGGAGCTGAGGTGGTTTTATCAAAAATGAATGACTTCCAGTTCAATCCCCAGTACCAAAAAAAAAAAAAAGATGACTTTCACATCCAAGGGCTGAATCAGCCCAGTGCCCACCTGGAGATAAGCCTTGGATGCCACATCTGGACTGGTAGTGTGTATGTGTGTGTGTGCGCGCGCGCGCGCGTGCCCGTGCAAGAGAGAGAGAGAGAGACAGAGAGACAGAGAGACAGAGGGAGAGGGAGAGAAGGAGAGAAGGAGACTAGGACATAATAGAGTTGCAGTTTTGTGAAATTTAGTTACCTTTAGCAGTCCTTCTAAGTAGGTAATTCATAGTCCCTGAGCAGAGACAGAAAGCACCCAGCAGCCTCTCGAGAACATCCATGTCATTTGCAGAGAAGTTAGGCTGGAAGTTTATTGACAGACAATAGGAAAGTGCCAGGTATGTTCAGTAGCCCTCTCCCTCCTCCCTGCAAGTTTTAGCTGGCAAGTTCCCAGAGCAGGATTGCTGTGGTAGGAACCCTGTGGGATTATTGTCTCCATGCAGGAGCGTTAGTCCCGGGTGCCTCTGGACACAGCTGTCCCAGAAGTGGCCTTTATCACTGAACTCTGGCCCTTTAGAAACAAGGTCAATCACAGCCTACATCAGGAACTTGGGTTGCTTTGAGGTTTGCTTCTGGATTTGGGTAAGGCTACTACAACATAAATGGCTTGGTCTATCCAATCTTGTATACCGCAGTGGCTCTGATGACTGTCTGTGAACTCCATCTTCTTGCCTTTAGTGCTTCTCCATTGCTATTGGTACATCCTTTTCCTTAATAGACTGTGGAGATAGATGGGTAAAGGGAAACTCCAGGCTGTTGGCTCTAGTGCTTTGAAGATATAGTTTACTAATGGCCTGAAAGAATTCATGCATCTCCCCACTTGGAAAGCTTATTTTAGAGGGATAGTTTATATTTAGAATAAATGGAATAGAATTGAGAGTAATACACATTTATGAAATATTGACTTTTAATGAGGATGCCGAGACAATTGTATGGAGAAAGAATCATCCTATCAGCAAATGGTGCTTGGCAATTAGATATCTATGTGTGAAACCTTGCTTCATGCCCTATACAAAAGAAATCAACCTAAGATGGATGAAAGACCTAAAGGAAAGAGCTAAAACTACAACTTAGCAGAAAACGTAGGTGTAAGCCTTCTTGATTTGGGTGAGCAAGGGTTTCTTTTACATGACACCAAAAGCATAAGAAACAAATGAAAAAATAATTTGGACCTTACTAAACTAAAAACTTTAGTGCTTCAAAGGACACCATCAATAAAGTGAAAAGACACCTAAAGAATAGAAGAAAATGTTTGCAAGTCATGTATTTTATAAGGGACTTATATCCAGAACATATAAAGAACAATTATAAGACAATAATAAAAAAGACACCCCAGTTTTAAAAATGGATCAAGGATTTGGATAGACATTTCTCTGAAAAAGATATTTAAATTGTTAATATACATATGCAAATATACTATCATTAATCTTAGGGAAATGTAAATCAAAATCACAATAAAATTCCACTACATATACACTAGAATTACACTATGGCTGTAATCAAAAAGACAGATAATAACAAGTGTTGGCAAGGATGTGGAGCAATCGAAACCCTCTATGCTGCTGATGGGAATGTAAACTTGTACAGCCACTTTAGCAGTTTTGCAGGGTTTCTCAAACGACTAATCATAAAGTTGCCATTTGGCTGGCAATTCTACTCCCAGGTTTACACCCAGAGGAAGCAAAAGCGTGTATTCACCAAAAACAGGCCCATGAAATTCATAGCAGCATTATCTATAGTACCAAAAGACAGAAACCAAAGTCCATCAAACTGATGAATGGATAAGTAAAAATAGTATGTCCATATAGTAGAGTACATTGGACAGGAAAAAGAAATTAAGTATTGGTACATGCTACAATACAGATGAGTCTTGAAAATATTATACTAAGTGAAAGAAACCAGTCACAGAAGGATAAATATTATATGACTCCATTTATATGAATGTCTAGAGTAGACAAATTCCTGGAGAAAGAAAATACATTTGTGGTTGCCTAGGACTGCGGGCAGCTATTGAGAAATACAGTGATACTGATGGATACCAGATTTCTTGTTGCAGTGATGAAAACGTTATAAAATCGATTGCAGTGATGGGCACACAACTGTATGAAACTAGAAAGTATTCTACTTGTATACTTTAAATGGGTGAATTGTATGCTATGTGAATTATATATATATATATATATATACACACACACACACATACACACACACACATATATACATACATATATATATATTTGTGGTGTTGGGGATTGAATTCAGGGCTTTGTGCATGAGAGGCAGGCAGTCAACCAACTGAGCTATATCCTCAGCCCCGTGAATTTTATCTTAATAAAAAAGATATTTCATAACAAAAAAAGAGATAAGTACAAAATATAGGATATGTCATCGATTACAGATTTTCTTTGTATTTCTTTGCTTTTATCTACTTTCCCAGATATTTCTTAGAGAGAGAGAAAAAGCCCCATCTGAACCAATTAAAAAAAAAAAAAAAACTAAACAAAGATTTACAACCAATTGCCACAGAATTTGCTAGGAAAAAAATAATTGTGACGTAGTGGTCTCATTTATGATTTACTTTTGTAATCATGTAATAACATGCCAGTTATTACCTTTCCATAAAAATGAAAGTTCTTTGGAATTTTTAGTAAAATGTCCTTAGTCTCTTGGCCAAATCTGTCTACTGAAAGTCAAATATAGTTTTTA